>PVJO010007864.1:0-78979 GCA_004026905.1 Hystrix cristata | reverse complement strand
CCATATATTTTAATAATATAATATGTGAAGAAAGTTGATAAAAGCATTCAATCCCCAGTCTATAAATTACTATACTTAAATATTCCTAAAGAAAGCATATTAAACATAAACACATGTGTAGGAAGTCTATTCTCTTTGGTCTCTGTAAGGCTGATTAGATTAATTTATAGTCCTAAGAGGAGTGCTCCTATTAAGAACTAACTCCTCACAAACACACACACACACACACACACACACACACACACACACACACAGAGGCACATGCTATTTACGGTCCATTCCCCTGTAGTTTTAATTTCTCCTGTCTTTATTTCTTGTGATCTTCACCTTCTTCATTCTTAGGAAAATTCCTGGTTTTTCTCCCATCTTCAGAGTTTCCAGGGGGTTCCCGTTAGAAACTCCAGGATGAGGTGCAGCCCGGAAGAGGCTGCCCTTCAGCTGCATGACCCCAGCTCTGTCTGTGTCTTAATGTGTCAAATAACTTCTCTTTTTATTCCCATGTTTCTGCTACCATAAACAAATATCCTGCTAAGACCATTCAAGAGTCACTGCAGACAACAACATAAACAGAAGAAAATTCTATAAATCTTAAGAAAAATTTCAAGGCCAATTTTGAATATTTATTATAGTAGCTTGAAATCTATCATAATCATTCCCAATTTCTACATTTCACTGATCATACGCAAAATGATATGAGAAAGGAGCATTTATTAGTCTTTGTGCATTTATGGGCATAGGAGATGTAGGGTAGATTTGTTTGAATTTTCTTTCTCCTCGTTTTCTTATAGTGTAACTGGTAATAAGCAGAAAATTGAAAAAGATAAATAAAAAGGGAGCGAGGAGAAGAACAGTTATTGCCTTGGTTGAAAACCAGTAGGAAGTAAAAAAGAACAAAACAATTATTATTAAGATAGAAAAAGAGATATTTCACCTAGATGAATCGAATTATGGAAAGACATACATTTACATGCACTTACCCAAAAACATGGGCATGAGTTCAGACTCCACAACACACATATTACACACGTACACACATGCACAGACCCCACACTTACATGCTCACAAACACACATACGACAACATTGTGCTGCCAGTTCAGAAACAAGGTGATCACCTAAAATAGGAACATTCTCTGAGTGACTCGCTTGATCCCTGGAGTCCTCAAGGGGCTCACAGCTGCCTACGAGCTAGTTGTGCAGTCAGACTGACAAAGCTCAATTATTTCTGCAAAACTGCACCTTCGTATACCAGATGGACAGTATCATTCCAGAAAATCTTAAATTTGCCACGTCTGTGCTTCTGACTAACATTCAAACATCGCATCTTCTGATTCCTACGCCAGACTCACTGAAGCTACGTCACCATCTGGCGTGGGAGAGCAGGTGATGCCGCGGGGCCATGAGCAAAATCGTGTACAGTAAATACTGTGAATTTATAATCTAGTATGAATCTATACAATAGGAGTAACAACCACTGCCTAATAAGAAATAAGTAAAATAACATTTGTAACACATCTAATGCAATACCTGGTATAAAAGATGCTCAGAAAAGTAAAGTGAGGCAGATTTTTACTTCTTATTATAAATAATGATTTTCAGTTGTGGTTGGTCCGGTTGGCCTCCTTCACATAATCTATCACTTTAAGCCCTACATTACATTTTTCATTTGATCACTTTAGCATCCTAAAAAATATTGATATGGGTTACTGATTCTGTGTTACAATGTCTCTGTAACCTGAATAAAACTTTATGACTTTTGGAGAAAAAATTTCAAGTCGCCTAAGTATTACACATACATTGGCTCAATGTAATAGGTAGGATATACTTTGGGATCCTATATCCAAATGACAAACCAGTAAATTTGTTCAACTGTGAGATTCACCCCAGTTGTTAAAATAGATGGTTTTTCAAAAGAATTGGGTTTTTACAAAATTCTGTAAAATGTTAGAAAGAGCTTACTATTATAGATATTAGCTAAAGATAGTTTTCTGTTATCAAAATTGTGGACAGTGAATGCCTGACCCTTCTTTCCAATGTCCCTCATACAAAACTATAGTCCATGTACATTGAACTCTTACAGTTGACTTTGTTCTGCTTTCTGTGTTGAGCAGAAATGATATCATGGGACTGTAAAGTTGGAATTTGGAGACAATGTACTTCAAAATCATTTAAATATTAAAAGTATGAAGAAATTATATTTTGATATGCAGATATGCTTGTGAATCAGTTCTAGGTCTTCTTTAAAACTAATCTTTAAAATAATTTACTTGGAATCCCTTAGAGAAGAATTTCTTATAAAGATGAGATCATATAACTACAGATTTCCAAACAGCTTCATATCAACTTTGAAACAAAGTAACAAGAAATGAATGTAAGAGAGGGAAAGGGTGATTCTCACTAGCGGTTGGCTAGAAAGAACTTACAGATTTGTGGGGACTGCCAGGTTCAGCATCAATACAAACTGTGTGTTCAGGCTTAATGATGTGGAAAAGGAGACAGAAAAAATCTGAGATACCATGTCACTTAAATATTGTTTCAGTTCTCCATCCTAGCATAATTCTTCTCTAGAATCAAATTGCCTCAGCTGGAAATCAAGATATATAATACAAAGAACGAGTAAGAACTGGTATACAGTGCACTATGTACCTGCCTGTGCGCAGGGCTGCAGGCAGTCATTTGACAGTGTTGTCTCCACACTTTTATTTCCACAAGCGCAAGCCTATGCAGCAAGCTTGAAGGAAGCAGGTAGCAGACCAGAGCTCTTGGCAGGCTGTGGACTACTGCCTTACTAATTTAAGTTGGAGTTGGAAAACTCCGGAGCAGAAAAGACCTACAGTTATTTTATGAGACCCCAAACCCACTTGACAAACCCCAACATGCAATAAAGCACAATGAAGTCGACCCTCATTCTGGTTTTGTGGCAAATGGGATGAAGTCTCTGATGTACTGGATAGCTGTATTTCCTACTTTCAATTTTGGAGAGTCTAATTAGTACATCAAACTTTTAAAAGCTGTCTAAAATAGTTAGGTCATAATTACTCAGAAGCATATTTTAGAGTATAATCTAGTATCTAGTATAGATGTAGAAAAGAGTATCAATTTCATTATTAAAGACTAATTCTTTAAATAGACTTAACCACCTATAAATTCAAAACATCTGCTTGGCCATGATTGTTAAAAAATGAAAAATGTTTTAATGGACCACAACTTGCTGAGCTCTGATTTCTCAAAGAGGATCCGCGAGCCCCAGTGTGGGATCCTCAAAGATGTTTTCCTGTGAAAGACACTTGCGCGTGATTCATACTTATAAAACTCCACGCTACCTGCCATTGAACATCCCTGACGGATTCCTAAGTATTTTTAATTATTTTTCCAACTTCTGTCTTTTTTTTTTTATTTTCACAAGTACCAGTGATCTTTAGGAGCTTACATATTATAATATCAACAGGTCTGAAGAAATGCCTAGGCAAGAACTCTTGAGTTTGAGTAGTACCATTGATCATCATAGAAAACTATTTGCCAAACCATGAGAAGCCAATCTGAGCATCTGAAGTATGAGAAGTTATTTGACAAATGATTCATAAAGTACATAATTCGTACTGTTTTATCCATTTGATATTATTATCCTATTCTAACCAGACCACTGAGTTATCTTTATGTATTATTATTTGCTTCTGGTTTACATACATTTCAATAAATTTTATGAAGTCTGGTATGCTATCTTTGTCCCTTTCATATGCTGTACAGTAAGCTTTTATTTGACAAACAGCATTTTTCAACTGATATTTTAATGACATAGTCACAAGGAATCAAGCAGAGATTCTAAATACAATTTGTTTTTGTCAGTGATGCAGGGCTTTAAGGAGTTTTCTATCAGAAAATCCTTATGCCAGAGATAAAATACGAAAACTGAGAAAATACAGATAATTACTTCACATCACAGTATTTATACAAGATAATATAACTTCTTATAAATTGCAAGTAGGAAAAAAGTATCTTCTTTTAAAGACAATACTATATCACTCTCTAGAAATTAATTTTTAATTTCATCAAGATTTATTAATAGAAATTCTCTCCACAAATTAACCAAAATTGTGTCATTTAAACAACAGCTTCTTGTGTGTTTGCAGTATCTTTAAAGACTCTGAAATTACATGAAAATTAATTTTCCTGGCTTCTCCTTCCTAGTCTGTAAAGAAGAATGCTGAGGGGAAAGATACCCTATTTCTCTAACTTCTGACTCATTTATTCCTAATATGCTTTTACGATCTAGCAAATAAAATTTTAAAACTCAACTTATATATAGCAATATCTGAGATCTGTACAGCATGCTCATGCCTGTCCAAGTCAAATAGAAGCCATAAATATGGAGAATTTCCATACCCTTTCTGCATGTTTATTCCAGAGAACATTGTAAGACCAAAGATGTAAATTTCAGTAAATGAAAGGCAGTTGATTATTACAGTTTTATGGATAAGTTGGTGTAATGAATTAATGTATTTTTTAGAAGAAGGAATAGGGATGGCAGATACTCATCTATAAATGCCAATGAATAATACGATGTTAAGAAAATAGGTAGCATTTCAGCAGTATAAAACATAGCAGCTAAAAAACTAAGATCCATAAGTAGACAACTTAATGAAAAGCATCCTTTATGCGCTATCTATTCTATTTTTTAGGCTTCACAGAACATATTGTGTACACAACTAAGACCATAATACTGAGTTCATTTCTTGTTAAAATATTATTTGTTGAAAATTACTCAGAAACTTTTCCTTTTTCCATATATTCTTCTTGTGTTTTTACACACATTCTTATTTTTCCATAGTTGTGTCTGCACATTGATACTCTAAGTCATTTTTCCTTTTTAAAATTTCATTCATGAACATTATATTTATTTTAATAATTTTTGATTAATAAGATATTAAAAGGGTCATACAAATCCATTATATAGAATGACTATTACCGCTGAAATGACATTTGACAGGCACAGAGATATACAAGCATGTCTGAATAGGAACTATGGGTGTTATCACATGTTAAAATCCTTTTCTAGAACTCAATCTTCTTGACAAACACTTTTTTACTCCTTAAATTTTAATGGGAGTAAAGTTCTTATGGGAAAGAATAATTTTTCTTTTATCTTTTTATAAAAATATATGCTCTGCTTTTGTGAAATGCAAAATGGAAAACTTGAATAGAATTAAGTATCACATTGTTTCACAGATTCAATAAATAATAAATAAGGAAAATAAACATAAAGAGATGGTCAAATATAACTACAAACATAATGCTTTATAGGGCTGTAAGAATTCTCAAATACCTCTTATTTTCATCTTCTTAAATTTTTCAAGAGCTACATATATAATAATGCTTCCATTATAACCAAAGCCTATCTTTTATTCCTTCAATTTTATATAACTGTAATGGGCCAACCAAAACACACAATGTGTGACATACTAACTGACCAGGCCAGACCCAGGAATCTATATACATATCCACAAGAGTAACAATTTTCAAATTGCTTAAGGTTTTGGTCTTCAAATTTCTTTGTACACCTTTAAACATTCCAACAACACTCCTAGGAGCGAATTCGCTGTTATTGACAATTTATGGTGAGAAATGAATGGCTAATTAATTTGCCCAAGGACAAAGAGAGTCAGATTAGTGTTTTCTGCCTCAATTTTCTTGGTCTAGTAGATTATTGACATTGCAATAACTCCTTTTTTAACCTCTAAGGTTTTTTCTTTCAGGGATGTGGCATTTGTTACTGTGAATCTTTATTGTGGCTATACTTGTACTTGAGCTAGCACTTCTATTTAAAGTGCCTATTTCCATCACTGGCAGTTTTTTTTAAGGGTTTTTTGTTTTCTTTTCTTTTTCAGGCTTCATTTTGTTTTCTTGTATTTTTCAGGAAATTAAACTAGAAAGTTACATTAAAAACTGCTTGGTCATGTTTGAATTAGCCAAAATTGGACATAAATAACAACCATAAATGGTAGAACATTTTTCCGGTTGTCAGTACATAAGAGTGAATATCTCAAGCTGACTTCTAAAAACATATAGTCAGAATATAGGAAAAAGATCTGACTTTCAAAACTGAAGATATGTAGACCACAGAAACAAGTGACTTGATATGCTGGGTCTTATCCTCTTTCAAAAAGCCATATCTGAACTCTAACCAGAAAAATAACATAACTCTAAATTCCAAAATAACTTTTTGTGGAAGAAATTCAGTCTGTACTTACGTTGTGATTGAGAACAGACTCTGCTTCTCCAGTGTATTATTGCACTGGAATGAAATCACTGTAAATTTTATTAAAAGAATAATTCATTACTAATTCAACAGTATTTTATTTACTACCTCTTCTGCCAGACACTATTATGAATGCTAAAGTTATAATAACAAATTATATGGATTGGATTTTATCTTTGAAAACTGACAGTTTAAGATAGAGGATTGGGGAGGCCCAGATATAACAAATTTGTGTTAAAACAGTACAAGGAAAGAAGTAATTTATTTTGTGGACAGTAAGCATTTTAGATCGAAAACCAGAATTTATTAAATACCTATTATGTTTGAGAGTCAGGACTACCATAACAAAGTGTCACAAATTTGCTGGCTTACGACAGGGCAAAAGATAGATGTTCTCCCGTAGTTCTGGAGGCCGAAAGTCCCAGATAAAGGTGTCAGTCAGGCCATTTTCTGCACACTCTCTGGGAAAGGGTCCTTCCTCACATCTCTCGGCTTCTGGAAGCTCCAGGGGTCTCTTGCTGTGTGGCAGCACAACTCCAACCTGTGCCTTCTTCATATGGCTGCCTTCTGTGTGTCTGTCTCTTGTCCTGTTACAAAGACACAGCTCATACTGGACCTAGGGCCCTCCTCAAGAGTGACCCATCCTAGCTAATTGCATCAGCACTCTATTTTCAAGGAAGGATTATCTGCAGAGGGACCAGAGCCTGTTTTAGTACATATTTGGGGGAGGCACAATTCAATTACACAACACCTACTGTTAGCTAGTTGCTCAACACTGGGTTCTTGCTCCCCTGGGTTAAAAGATAATGCTTTAATTCAAACATCAGACAAGAAAATTATTAATTTTTTGTAGTTCACAGTACTATGTATGGTCATTTTTACATGTAGTTATCATTTTATTATAATCTACAGCATTTATTTACTATCCTGTCTTTAAATATGAAAAATAATATTTTCTCTGAAAAAGGAAGAGGAAAAACTAGATCACTAGCAACAACTCTCTATTTCAGAGCAACAACCTTCTAAAATAGACTGTATTGAATATTATGGAATCTCTATTTAGTGATTTGTTTAAACAGATAAACTAATAAAATAAAATGATGAAGCTTTTCCCAGAGGTAAGAAGCAGTACTATTTGACCTCCTGGCATATCATCAATAATTTAAACATAATAAAATTCAAAGTTTTTCAAAAATGGTGTGATATA
This sequence comes from Hystrix cristata, assembly GCA_004026905.1. NCBI lineage: Eukaryota > Metazoa > Chordata > Mammalia > Rodentia > Hystricidae > Hystrix > Hystrix cristata. Next base: position 71,517 of record PVJO010007864.1, on the reverse strand, counting down.
ATGTTTATATGATACTGACCAATCCTATCCATAAGCACTTACATTTATATTTATGTCCAACCTAAAAATGTATTTTTAAATATCTGAGATTCCTACAGTCTCTAAGGATTCATAAATGCTATGCAAAAATATGTTTTCAATTCTCCACTTACTGCAGCTGAATGTTAGTTAATAGAGTCAGCAAATTACAAATTATGTTCTAGACCCTATGAAGAAAAAAATGTTTCTCAGGACCCACCAAGAAGTTTATTACTGTAAGTTCTATCTTTGTATAAACAAATCCTTAAAATAGAGCCTTAAGAGATTTCACCAAGAGGAAAATTGCAAGATGAGATAGATATTTCAGGAAAATGAATGATTAAGCAATTTGCTCTGGTCAAAACACTGGAATAAAGCCATAAACAGTGTTTCAAGTTCCTGCCCTCATATAGCTGAAATTCTAGGTGGAGGGAGGGGCAAGATAGGAAGAAGGATTTGCTAAATAAAACTCAGGATGCTCCATTAAATTTGAATTCCAGATGAATAGGGCAATTTTTTTTTGGTATAACCATGTTCCATGCAATATCTGGACACTTCGGTAATTAAACAGTGAATAAGTTTTCATAGCAAGTAAGACAAGTAATACTATTTTCGTGTGTGTTTGGTGCAAGACTTAGGACAACCTTTTACTGAAGTATCTCATTGTTTATGTGAAATTCAAATTTAACTGAGTGCCCTGTATTTGTATTCACTACATATGATTATCTTGTGGAGGGGAGACAGAAAATAAAGACACATACACACATACACAAAGTATACCATAAGGTAATAAAAGCCAGGAATAAAAATAAAGCAGAGTTAGGAAATCTGGGAGTGCTGCAAGAGTGGAGTCATGATCTCAGACACCCGAAGGAAGATAAGGCCAGTAAGGAGCCTTCTGGACAGATGAACACAGAACTGAAGGAAGCAAAGGTATAGTCCAAACCCCGAGAGTCCTCCTGGTTAAGGAGACAGCCCGCAAAGGTCCCTGAAGCTGGACAGTAGTGGACTTCTCAGGGAACAGAGAAGACCCAAGAATCTCTAGCTGAACGAACATGGGAAATGTTAAATTTGTGTTTGCCTTTTCAGAATGTGCCTTTAGCCAGAACTCTTCGGCATTAAGGAAAACATGGCGTTTAGTTCTGTGTTGTCTGTTTACCGCTCTCTGCCTGTCTCTCCCCATCTTCCTGTCTCCCTGCCTCTCTACATAGGTCTCCATACATATTCATGTATAGCTTGCTTATAACCTGGACACAGAGTAATGTCTGCTGAGAGAAAAAATAATCAGCGACTTAATTAATCTGGATTTTATTTACACTTGTGTGGTCAGCTTGGATCACTTGCTTATTTAACTCAAATATTCTGCTTTCATTCCAGTCATTAGTTTTCATCTATAAGTAATAATGTATTCACATTCCCTAAGTATGTTAGAGTTCCACACAATTCCCATTCTGTAGCAGAGACTAAGACACAGGGAGTATTTTTATTTAATGAAACCTCTAATCAATCCTGTGGATTTAGTAGCAATTGGTTAAACTTCAAAATAACACCACATGTCAGGATTCCAATGTTCAAATTTGTTAATCTCATGCTTTGTTTTGAAAATCACCCTCCATTTAACGTCGTGTCACACTGGGTGCCGCAGCTCCTGCAGCCCTGATCCAGTCACAGCTGGGTCTGCGTGGCTTCAACATGTGGATTCAGCACTACCCTCGATTTTATTTCATTTTATGTTATTATTATTTTCTTTTGCCCTCGCTTTTAAATTAGGGATGTAAATAGCTCCAGACCTGAGTTACACTGGTGCCACATTTGTGCTCAGTTTCCACTTTGGTTCTTTTTACTCTGTCTCTGACATTGTAGCTGCTCAGTATTAATAGGCCTCTAAAAGCCTGAGACTTTGTCTCTTCTTAGTAACTCTCCTAATAATCCACTTCTTCCCTGAGCTCTGATCTGCTTGCTGAGATAATTTTACCTGCTGGTAAAACTTGTGAACAAAATATCAAAATACTAGCCAATGTTGTGGCACACAACTATAAACCCAGCACTCTACAAGTCTGGGTGGGAAGGAGTCCAAGTTGGAGCCCAGCTGGGGCAACGTAACAACCTAGAGAGACTCTGTCTCAAAGTTTTTAAAAAGGAAAAAAAAAAAGTAGAAAAGGGAGGGAGCAACTGCTCAGTGCAAAGACCCAGGTTCAATCCCCTGCACAGGGAAAAAAAAAAAAAAAAGTCAAAGTAGTCTTCCTCCTTGAGTTTCACTGACTCATGAGCTGGGACATCTCAAATCAAACACAGGCTCCTGTCAGCTTCGCCCTGAATTTAAGTCCTGCTGTTGACATACTTCTTGACAGAGCCTGAGAACTGACTGAAATTTTTCCCATCGTAAGCCCAGTTATGAATGTGGTCCCTGATCCTACCCTCTGTCTGCCCTCTGTCTGCCCTCGTTGGATTCGGCAGGCCCAGGACACCGAGGGGCAAGCAGGCTCTCTGCTCCCATCTCCATGAATGAGAATGGTTATACTATATATTGCTTCTTCCTTCTTGTTTCCAAGCAGTGAGAATAAAATCAAAACTACTATGCAGTTCCACTCTGTTGCTCCCAAACAAAGATATCATTAAGCATATCCTACATCTCAAAGATCTCTAATTAGCTATACTATACACACATGTTTGTACTTCAGACCCGGCCATTAGACGAGCATGCCCTAACAGATGTCTGTCTCTAAGTTTTTACATCCCCTCCCGAACGCGATAACATGACTTCTTCTCTCTCAGTTCATCTGGTCTCTTACTTCCTGGCCATAATCATTAAGGCTTTTGGATTTCAATAGCAAGTTTCTCTTGCTGGTCTGTGGACCCGTTCTCTACTTTTGTTATGTCTCTTTTGAACTTTTTCTCTTACACACACTTGAATTTCTCTTTTTTCTGTTCTAGTCCAACAGGCTTTTCTCTCTGGCCCTGGCAGACACAAGCCAGCTCTTCCGACAGGTGTCTCTCTCCAAGCCTAATGCATACTTGCCAAAGAGCCCACTTCCTGATGAGAGGAAGTGACATCGTACTTGACTGTGTCTCAAGCTAAAACACAAGCTTGTCCTTTTTATTTCAGGAAGCGTTTCTGATGCTTTAATATTTATGTTCTATATCTAACATTTCTATCGGTTGTATAATCCCAAAGTCTTAGCTTCATCATTTGCAGAACAAAGACACTAGTTATTGGATTACCAAGGTGCACTACACTTCCACAGTCTGTAAAGCAGCTATTCATCACATTCTGCAGAAGTTCTCCTCTTTCTAGACACCTCGGGACTGTGGAAAGAGAAAATGAAAATGATCCCAGATATGATTATGCTCTATCAGAATTTCTATCCTTACAGTCATACTTGTATGACTATATTGTATATTTTAGAAAGCATAGGAAGAAACAATGCAATTCAAGCTAAATACATTTCAGACGACTGTAAATCATGAATTATATCAACTTTGTAGAGAATAAAAGAGTTCTTGTTTCACTCACACCTAGGTTCATGGCTGACACCTCTATAACAAAAGACAAATTAACAAGACAAAGGCCTACAGATTCATTTTATATAAATTGTATATGACACGGGGACATTCAGAATTGAAGACTCAAGGAAACAAGAGAACCGTATGTCTTTATGCTTAATTTGAAAACATGGATAGCTGTGGAGAAGTACGATTGGGAAAATCGGCTATAACCCATTAAAACCTGGGGGGAATTAGTGAAACCTCTTTGTTCAGATTTTCTCTCTGTCCCATTGTCTTCAGTGTTCAGGGTGTTCTTATCCTGCAGCTGGAGGGAAGGTTCCTGTGAAATAGGGGTCCGAAAGACTTTCCTCCTTCTGCCATTTTCTCAAACGCCAAGATGCCATATTTTAGGATAGTGTGTTCACCACTATGCTGACTTCAGAAACAGATTATTTAAATTTCCTATAAAGAAGTATTGTGATGTGTCAGATATTGCTACCATTTATTATACTATATAGTCATTCTTCACTGATTTTATTTGGCGATGACTAGTTTCAGAGTTTTTCAATAAAGGCAATTGGAAATGTAATTGTAGCTCCAATTCCGAAGTATCCATTGCCTTTCATAAAGGATATTTTATACACACAGGGCATGTACTGTGAGCTTGATTTCAGTATACTACAATAAAGCTATGAAGTTGTAGTTGCTCTCTTTCTCCTACTCACTGGTATGGTCCAATTCTGATGTCCTCTCCTGGCCATTCGTGGAACGGTGGAGCAATGTTGAGAAGGAGTACGGGGCTTCTGAGTTGGACAGATTGGGAATAGCATAGCATGCGATTTGATTTTGTTCTTGGACCTTACCCTCTCTAGCACTCTAATCTCATCTCTAAGGAGTACGAATATCAATATTTCTTTTAATAGGAGGTCATTCTGAGAACTTTTAAAATAAACAATACATGTACTTAGTTCACTGCCTGACATGTAGGAGCTTAATAAAAGAATTATTTAAAGTGTCATATTAATTACACAGCTCCGGAGGAAGTGAGGCAGATGTGATAATTAAATGCTTGAATCTATTCTAATTATACTCATGCTTTTTGAAAATATTTTTTTATATTTTTCATTTTTTTCTAATGCTAATAAATTACCTTTTAAGGATAGAACCCCTAACTGTTTTCTGAGGTACAAAATATCTTGTAAGATTCTTTTTTTTTTTTAATTTACTTACATATAGAAATGGGGGAGTGCACATTTTTCTGGTTTTGATATTCAAAGGTCTTTTACTGCTTGTCTCTGAATGCTAATTGACACATAAGCCACATGGTACAACTTTTGTGGAGGTCAGCTGGATTCATTGTGGGTACCAATGTAGCTTGGCAGTATAGCACTTGGCTGGGAACTAGGTTCAATCCCCAGCAACAGAAAAAAAAAAAGAAAAAAGAGTCTGTAGTCAATGGTAAGTGCTAAATACATTCAGCTACATAAAGGGGTAATTTAATGAATTAAAGTAAAGGGGTACTTTAATGAATTAAAGTACAAAGAATTTGCAAAGAAAAAATAAACAGATAATACCACAAAACTGTTTTCAAGGAACTAAGAGAAACTAGTAGTATCAATGAAGCAAATTACTGTATATACTAAAATTTTTTTATACAGCAGGATACTTTGAAGATAATGATACACAGTATATTAACTATTTTTATTCTCTTATTATTTTGTTATGAAATTTGGGGATTTTATCATAAAATGAAAAAATTTTAAAAAAGAATTTGCATTATCCACTTAAAATTCTGTTCTGATCAGGGAAGAGTTAGGGAACAACTCAGAATCTCCAGCACATTTTGCCCTTCTGATGTGAGGCATACACTACAAACGTTTTACTGTAAAGACTGAAATGATTTAATTTTTAATCACGGCAAAATAAAAGAAACTGTTGTCACAAGCTAGCAAGAACATAAGAACTGTATTCCAACTTTTCCCTATTTTATAGCAGAGTTTAATAGAATAATAATCTTTACTTTGATGGATAATCCATATTAAAAAACAGAGTGATTTAAATGATTTCTGTGCCGGATTGAGCATTTAATATATCAAAGGCTCTTGAATCCAAGCTATAAAAGCCTCAAGACTGTGTAAGATGATTGACATATGTGTATTTATGAGATTTTTTTTTCTACAATGTAATGTAGGAAATTTTACCTAGCTAAATTTAAGTTCCTGTTAATACAGTTTGTCATCTCCTTTAAATTAAGATTTGTATCTTAATTTATAGATATTGTATGCATAAATATAGCCAATGAAATTCATGTAACAGAGTATGATACTAGAAATTACATTTTCAGAAATTTGAGTTGCTCTTTCCTTAATTACAGCAGTGTTCTCTCTCAGCCACAAAAAATATGGAATATGTTTATTACATCTTACTCGTTTGAAAGGCTACAGTAATTTCAAAGAACTATTTTCGGTTGACATATTCTAAAATGAAATACACTTAAGTAATAAAACAGACTTTAGGTCTTAAGGTTGTAGTGGGTGCTATTAACATTGAATGGACCAATAAACGTGAGAAATGGGCCATCTCTTCTTTTTGCTGACACAAGGAGAACGCCTTAAAAACAAAACAGTACTTTCAGATGACTCTTATTGTCATGGATAAAAAGAACCTTAAATTCAAAGTACAATGATTTCTATTCCTCATGTGTGAGTCATTATTACGGAAGAAAAACCTTCATATCTTTGAAAATTAATGTGCTCTTTCAATGAGATCAAGCATTAGACTGATTCATTTTAGATGTAATATTAAATTGTTGGGCCCTACGGGAAAACAGCCTGAGGAGTTAGTATATAGACATTTTCCCATTTATATAATATCAGGACAAAAAGGGAAGAATTATGCAAATGACATCTCTTCCTACATCGTACCAAGCATTTACATTATCCTAGGACATCTGGAGATTTGACAACAACCAACTTCATTGTGATTAACTGAGCATTTCATTTTTTTATCTAACTTATTTGGCACCAAAGCAAAACAGATTTAATGATTATTAATTAGCCTTTGGATCCAAGGAACATTAGAGAAATCTCTGTTGTGAAATATAAGAGAAGCCATTCACTACAGTGAAACTATTTTGCCTAAATCCAAATGTGGAAGAAATCACAATTGCCAGACATATATATAAATCCATTTTCTTCAATCTGTAAGACAGAAAAGGTCATAAAAAGATGGCGACATTGAATATTAGTTTTTAATAGGTTAAATATCATAGGCAAAAATGTAATGAGAATGATTCATTGACACCCATATAAATTAGTAAGAGGTACACTAGGCGAGATTTATATTCTGTTATTTTAAAGGCATCAGGATCTTAATGAGTCCACTCAAACCATCTACTTTGTCATCGGAGCTCTGGAAAAGCTGCCTACCAGCCTCAAGGGAGCAGTTAGATTGATCGTATTGGTTGCTTCCACTGTCAATACCTTGTCACAATCATTTACGATGACAAATGGGGCAGGGAATTTGGGAATCTTGATAATGGGCATGAGTTTGGAAAGTGTCTACAGCCAAAGTGTAGCTTTATGATCAAAGCCGATTGAAAGGAAAATCACGTGACTAGATGGAGCCTTCCAGCTGTTCTACAATACATCTGGGCACTGTGAGGAGGCCAAGGCTGGGGGAAGAGATATGTAAAAACACTGACATTGTTTGGGACTGAAAGATAAGGAGAGAGACTAGAAGACATGTTAATTCTATCAAAACCAATTGCGTGTAAGGGCATGTGCTTGTATGTATATATGTGCAAATTTGCACACAAAACCGATTGCTTTCTTTCAACTCCCTTGTTTCTTCTCTTCCAGAGTATCCCATGTACCTATCCACAGTGCTACAGATGTTTTAAGGCTTACATATACCATCTAAAAAGAAAAGAGTGTCTTAGTACATTAATACATTTTTGCCTGTACAATTGAATATGGACACTGTTGTATCTCACAGATTCACTTTTTGTATAAGTTAACATTGAGCCTTCTCCTGTATCTGATAACTTTTCCTCATTCCTCTCTATGTTCCACAGTTTTCTCTTCCTTTTATATTACAAATTGCCTTCTATAATTTGTTTCTCTGATGTTTCATTTTCTGTGGTAGTTCAAGTTTCCCTGCACAGCTTTCCTTGGGAGCTTCTGAAACCACAAATGACCGCCTTACCATTGAATTCATCCCACTACAAAGGAATGTCATTACAATTTTTTTATTTTCTTACATGATGCTGACTGATCATGTGACCTCACCATCTTAGATTCTTTCTATCTCAATTTTGTGTACAACATGGGAGTAGTAAAGACACTGACATTAAATTTTTTTCCTACCAAAACTATTATGGCCTAGATTAATAATGTGGTAATTTGGGCCTCAGATCCTTACTCACTAGAATGCAAGTGAAGACTCCACACAGATTTGTGGTGGAAATTTTGACCCTTTTATAGACACTACTTCAGAGAGGAAGTTCAGATTTTTAATGCAGACTCATATCTGTTTTGGGGGTTCACTGTGTTTTCACAAAGGTTTATAAACCCGTTTCTTACCCAAGAGTCTGCAAGAAGGTTCAACTATCAGCGCATAGTAACAACCCTCCAGGTGTTATGAGGAGCTTTGATCATTCGCAGTTTCATTCATTTAACGTGGGTTCTTTCTTACGTCCCTTGCTGCTACTACAGCTGAGCCAAGCAGCTGCCGAGGCATCATCCTGTGCTGGGCTTGTGAAAGAAAGGAGGGCAAGGGCAGGGCCAAGGATGAAGCAGAGAACAGTGGGGGAGAAGAGCCCTGGTGAAAGTGGTGGACCTCTGTAAGCCAGGCCTGAGGGCTGGAGGAGCAGGCTGCTCACGAGGGCAGGCCTCGCCGGGCGAACCAGGCTCTGACTCTGAGCAGCTTCCCGCTGAAATAATTTTAAATCAAGAAACAAAACACAAACAATTTTTAAAAAGCTCCTATGTAAGAGACGCTTTAAGAAAAAGTGAAAGGACAAACCAAGAGTAAGAAAATTCATTACAAACCGATCCTGAAGGGAAAGACATGAGCCGGCCTTGCATTGAGAAAGAAATTACAACGCCAATACATGTATCAAAGAATGTTAAAGCTTACTGACAACTTTTGAAATAGTCAGTAAAAAGGATGGACTGAAATTAATTCATCTGACAATACCACGTAGTCATGAAGATGTGGAAAGGTAAGACTTAGACACATCACTAATTGAACAATAAATCAGTACCACAAGGCCAGAGAGCCCCTCTGAAATCCTTGTTAAATCTGCTCATGAGCTGTGCTTCAGGACTTCTACCACTCACAGGGTTCCCTGGTGAAGCTCTGTGTCATCTCTGTAAGGATCATGGACACAGCTTCCTTTGTCACAGAGAGACACAGCAACAACTTAATCGTTCTTCAGTAGGGAAACGGATAAACTGTGTTTGCACAGTAGGATAAAGAACCGAAATTAAAACAGATTAACCACATTTACATAGATTGGCCTGAATAAAGTACCGTAAGTCGTGCTTATTTTTTAAGCAAATTTAAAAATTAACAAGAATTAAAATGATTTCAAGTTTAAAAAGTATACTGGAAGCTTGAAACCTAGAAAATAACACCATACACTTAGAGATACAGATTTTATAGCAGAATTATGCATCGGTGTCATACACCCAAACTTTAGGAAAGTGATTCTATGCGACAAGGAACAAATGTGAAAGGGGTTGGAGAGGGTTTATCTGAGGGGCGACTTGTGATTCTTATGGTAAATGAACATGTCAGCATCTGTTTTTGCTTGGAAGTGGACATCCTTTGTACCATTGTTTTTGTATTACATGGAATCAAACTTAGAATAGGAGATTTTTACAAACAGACATATCTTATAACAGGACAAAACCACAGTTTATTGACGAATGAAGTGGGCTGTCAGATCCGGTGTCAGGGTTGCAGAAATACGGAGTGATCGATGGTTTGCATGGAACAATCCAGATGACACCACTCGCCAGACCTGAATTTTAGTTATTTCACCTCTTAAAGACTCAAAATTTTCACCTATAAAATTAGAGATAATAACAGAATCTATTTCATAGTGTTGTTGTGAATCAAAATGTATTAACATAGCAAACATGTAAATTGGCACTATGTTTGGAATAAATGTTCCATAAATACTAAAGAACATATAGTCTATTCAGTCATCCAGATATTATTAAAATTTCCAGGCTAAATACATAATTGCCATAAATGTATTATGAGGGCGAATGGAATGATATTGTAATTTAACAGAGAGCCATAGCAGGATGTCCACTAGGCTCCAGGCACTTCACATACTTTATGGGTCATTTTCCAAATAAACATGCAATAGGACTCTGTCACCCCAAATAAGAAAGCCCAGTTGCTAACAGGCTCAATATTTTGCCTAAATCTGCAAGCTTGTGAGAGCTCAGAGATCCAGTCTAGGATGGGGGGGGGAGCAAGGGGGTGCAGGAGTTGGTTGTTTTGGTTTTTGTTTTGGGAGGTAGTGTTGTTGTATTGGTTTGGTTTGGTTTGGTTCGGTTGGTTTGGTTTTGGTTTTTTGAGACAGGGTCTTGCTATGTATCCCAGGTTGGTCTCAATCTCACTATGAGGCCCAGACTGTCCTCAAACTCACAGAGATCCTCCTGTCTTAGCCTCTGGTTGCTGGGAATACAGACGCGTGCCACTTCACCGGCTGCAAGGTCAAATTTAAAGCCCACATTGGATCCCCAAGTTCTTTCACCTGCAGTGATATACAAACTGGGTTTGCACAACTCTGGCAGCTTAAAAACATTTGGAAACCATCACTGTACACCGCATTGCTCCTCTAAAGACTAGCGGCTCCCTGACATGCAAAGGAAGGCCTGCACACTTGGGCAAAGTGTAAGTCTTGCGCCAGTGTACCATGAAAATGATGCAAGTACAATTTCAAACAGAATAAAATTGCTTAATCCTGATCATAAAACTGTTTCCCAGTATATATTATAGAATTTAGAATAAATAAATTAGCCGAAAGGGTGTGTTAAATGGTTTAATAAGAAATATAAATATATAATATGACAAGGAACTATAAGCTTGAAAATCTTGGGCTGGTCTCTTCTATGTTTTAAGCCATCTTATGTGATAGAAAACTGTGTCTCAAGGCCAAAGTGTTCTCCAGTGCTCATAGTGAAGGATACTGACATATTTTAACATTCTTCTGTTAGTATGTCGTTTTCTGAGGACTCAGGGTGGCACAGAGTGACCTGATGTAAGTTAAGGGAGTTTGGTGCTGATTACAGAATTGCCAGCGACCAGGACAAGCGCCGTTACACCTCGGCCTCGGAGGGTTAGGGTTAGGGTTAGGGTGTCTCTCTAGGCTGAGTGTCCGCGTAAGTGGAAGCAGTAAACAAGAATGAGAGCTAGTTCTCAAATCTGTTTTTTAATTATACAGCCCTTTCTTTGGTTGAGATTTTAAGAAAAAATCAAATATGTAAGTTTGAGCCTAAGAAGAAAACTTTGGATACTCTCCCTAAGTCCTTGGAGGTATCTCAAGGAGTGCTTTGGAACAACACAGAGAAATCTTTGGAAAAATAATTAGCAAACAAGATGAACTCTAAGAATAAATCAATTAAGGAGAAAATTGTGGACCCTAGAATATATCACTAGGCTTGAATCCCAGGACTACATTGACTAAATTAATTAACTACTATGAAACCAATTTCCTGTAACTTACCTTATAGGGTTATTATGAATATTAAATAAGATAATGCATATGAAACACTTTAAAAAGTGACTAGAGGGGCTGGGGATTTAGCTCAGTGGTTAAAGTGCTTTCCTTGTAAGCACAAGGACCTGAGTTCGATCCCCAGCACCAAAAAAAAAATTTAAAAAAAAATAAAATAAATAAAAATAAAAATAAAAAGTGACTAGAATTGACAAAAGAAATCAATAATCTATAATCAGTTTACCACCATCAATTATTGCTATAAAATTTGTCAGATGTGTGAGGAAAAACCTGGTACAAAACCTGGTACAATTGCCTGGTACAAAGGGTGTCAGTATTTTTAACCTCCCATAATATTTTCCTTCCCTACAAAGGTATCTAGGCTATGTCATTGAAAATATAAAAGCCTACTAGATTAGATTAAAAGCTAATAAGGAATGTAGTAGTAAATCTCAGGACACAGGAATGAGAAAAGTTTGTTTGTTGTTTGTTTGTTTGTTTGTTTTTGCTGCAAATGAGAATGAATGTTGAACAAAGGTGCTATCTTAGTTAGAAACTTTTCTGCATCCCCAGCAGAAAATGTGTCCCTTTTCTGGATAATGTAGAGGTCGAGTCATTCCTGGCTATGCAGGCATGTGAAATGTTCATTAAAAGAGGCGTCCTAGGCAGTGCCTGGTAAAGATGATCCCGACGGCCTAGTTCTTTTACGAGCGACCGTGTGTTGGCTCGCCCTGCCTTCGCACACGTTGGCCACCGAAGCAGAAAAATCACCGCCAGGGTTGTCAGATATCATCGGTGCACTGTGCCTTCTGTGTGCTTGGCCGAGCAGCTCCCAGTGACATTTGACGTGGAGTTTTCTCTCAAGGCTCAGTGTGCTATGTGCGGCGAATCCAGGCTGAAAGACTCGGGCATGCCCGGTATTCTTGGTAGGCCTGCAGGCATCTCATGTTCATTTAGAAAGTGTCTTTTTTCTATTTCCAATTAATCTTGTGTTCTTTCCAATCACCATTGTGACACTCCTTTGACTTTATATTCTGACAAGCTTGAAATAGCCTGATAGGATTGAACTGAGGTGTAAAAGCTAGAGTTACACCAGTCAGAAACAAATGGGGAACCAAAACCAAGTCCGCGGTTACCTTCACAGCTGTGTTAGGAGGCAGTTCAGGCATCCGCTAGCTTTAAACTTCTAAATTATGGTTTTGTTTTGAATTAAGTTGTGGATCTCATGTTTGCAGAGCAGTTAATCTGTCTCCAAAATTGGCAGTACTGCTGCTAGCTCTGACTTGTGTCACAAATGGAACTTCAGGCTTGCTTTACAGCAGAGCTGCTAAAACAACAGAAGGAGCATCGTCTCAAAGTCCTGATGGAAATTCTTAGTTTATAGTAATTAATTTGAATAGGGACTTTGTTTTAATTCCATCTAATCAAATCAAATGAAACTTTCCTTCTTGGATAAGTAATTTAATGCCCGTTTAGGTTCAAACATTATATTTTTTTAAGCTGTGGGTTGCAATTTGTGTTGCTGGATTATCCATCCATTTAATAAGCATGTATTTGGCACCTCCTATGTGCCCATCTCTCAGAATGCAAAGATGAATGGGACAGTGTCCATTGTCCTCAGAGATTCTGGCCTGGTGGAGGAGAAAGCTGTGCAAACAAGGAATGGCTAAGTTTCATCAAGCACAAAGGTAACAGTGTATACAGGGGACCAGGTAACAGAGTATTGTTAACCCCTGAGGGGTTCCTGGAGAAAGTAATATCTGATCTGGATTTTAAAAAAGAAGGAAATGATAAGAATCAGTGATAGGAAATCAAGAGTTTTATCTTTTGTTAACTGAAAGCATCCAACATGAAAAAATTGAAGCAGAGCATTAGACAGTGTCTGGGGTTTGGTATTTATATATCACTTTTTTGTCTTAAACTGATATTCCTCTTGTTTTTCCAAGTTAGGGAACTGGCTTTCAGAGTTCACACCTGAGAATGATATAATACAACAAATGTTTATTAAGAGACTGCCGTCTTTCTGGGCCTCAATTCTTTATCTCTAAAATTAGGAGGAATAAATGAGATAATGTGTGTTATTAATATATAATCATATTGGGTTCAAAAATCAGTGCTCACAAGCTACTTAGGATTACTGAAGGTAGTTATCATGCCACGCACTGTAATAAATACTGACAGTAAGCAAAAGGCTTGTATTCATGGAGTTCAGAGCATAGCTAGAGTGGAGTAACCCAGGGGGAGAGTGAAAATAAATGAAGTTGAAAGATTTGCTAGAGCAGAGAAATGCACAGATTGCATGGGGATTTATAAGCCATGGTAAGAATTTAGAATTTTAAGCAAAAGAAAAACCTGCTGTAATTTAGGTTTTAAAAAAATTACTTATTCTGAGTAGGTTGAAAGATGCCATAGGTAGAGAAAAACTTTAGATTATTCAGATATTAGTAGCTTTCAGTCAGGGGCAGGGAGGCATCATAGAAAAGTAGACAAAATCTGGATATATTTTGAAGATTTACCAGGCTGAATTCACAATATGCTGTATTCAAGAAAGGGCAGTTCTAAAATGCTGGCCTATGCAGACATTGAAACTGCCATTTAAGATGGTAGAGCATTTATGAGCAGGAAAATTGGCCATCAAAATTTTCCTTTTAGATATGTTAATAAAAAAAATTGGCCAATACAATGTGGTATTTGAAAAGACCAAAGAATTTATTTGGGTTAGGAAAGAGAAAGAAAGAAAGGTATTATTATAGCTTGAAGACAATAAGTCTCATAAAAGAGAAACATTGTTTAGATCTTTATCAGGAGATTACATGGAGCAGTAAAGAAGGAGAAATAAAAATGAAAATAAATGATCAGGGTCTAGAAGGCTAGGATGAACAATTTGAGCTAATTTACTAGTTGATAAACAACAGTTAAAACTTTTTTTTTTTTGGATGCCAGGGACCAAACTCAGGGCCTTGCACTTGCTAGGCAAGCACTCTAACCACTGAGCTAAATCCCCAGCCCTACAGTTAAAATTTAAAACAAGTTGATTTGAGCTAAATATCTTAGCATTTATCACATTATACATTATTCCGTGTTTTGCTCTCACTAGACTGCAAGTTCTCTTACATTTTATTCATCTTGGTACTACCGCTGGCTAGCATAGTGATTGGCGTATGGTCAGCACTCATTGACTGTTTGTAGAAGTAAACTGAAAAACAATGACTTGTTGCCAGACAGGAATATCACTGAGATGATGGGCCCCTGTTGGACCACTCGTGCATATAGCAGATTCAGCATTGCTGAGAAGACCCCAAACTGTCTTTGCATGACAAAGAGGGTTCAGTCACACTCACTTCTCACACCCTGAAAGCAACTCTTAGTATCCTGCTACTACCTCATTTTCCCCATTCCAAAGTTGAGAGTAACATTTCAGTGTTTCTCTTTTCTTACATTTAATTTGCTAAGCTTCAAGTCACACTGAACGCCAGTCGATTTGAAGAAAATACAGAGATGTTGCTTCTCACCTCTGTGCAGATACATCTATCTGTATTCTATCTCACTCAAAATTCAGAGGAAAAATGTGTCTGTATTGAAACATTTGTATGGCATTGATTGCTCCCCATGTGATTATTCCAGCAACAGCTGTCACAACATTAAGGTGCAAACAATCTCTGTACTCATCTTGTGCAGGATAACGCCCTGGCGAGATGGACGAATAGCCTGAAATGCAGCTCTATTTTTCTTTGAGACTTGTCTTTTCAATAAGTTTATTTACTGTACCTCCCGCTTGCTTTTAGTGAGTGATAGTTCTTGAAAACTGAACAAATTCTGTCTTTTGCACTTGAAAACACAATTTCTTTTGATTGCAGTAAAACTATCCCATTAAAGTTTTTAAAGATGTGAGAATAGAAATCATTTTAAATTGGCACAACCTGTTCAAAATCTGGTAACAGTAAATGAAAATAATGGTGAAGGATACTATTCTTTTCCTTCAGTCCCACTTACAGTCAAGTATATTTCATCCCAAAAGATCTGCCTCCATTTTGGTTTTTGCCGTGCTACCAGAGACCCCTATGCAAGGTTGGAGAGTATGAAAATCATGGTTTGCTAGGTGACAAAATGCTGGCCAAGTGGACGAGGCCATTTTGTTTGCAAGGATTTTCACATCAATAAACTCTGCTAAGTATGTTTCATACTTTCATAGCTGCCATCCAGAGGAGAGTATTCTCAGTACTTCCTGAGGGCTCCAAGGAATATTTCACTGAAAGGTGTTAGCCAGGTGATCCTTAGCAGATAAGAATGAGTTTGCCAAAGAGAAGAGGCATTTTAAGCAAAGAAAAGCAGTATGCCAAAGGTAACAGATGAGTGCAGTGATGCTGTTAGTTTGGAGGAAAGAAAATAGGTGTGCCTGGGAGGAGGAGTAGTGAAGGACCAGGGGCTAGGTGCTGGCTGGGTGCCATCATCACACCGGGAGCAGCCAGGAAAATGAATTAACTTAGATCTCAAATTCAGATAGAGTCCATTATCAGATTCATAATAAGGTGGGACAGAGAGTCAGGGCAAAAAAGAGACTGAGAAGATTCTAGAGATTTTTAGGGCTTAGAACCACCACAGTTAATGACAAAGTACCAGAGGGTAAGGTGAGGCAGGCAAGGAAGTAAAAGTTCTTTCCTAGGTTGCATTAACTGAAAATAGAAAATGAGTGAGACATTGGCTGCAGTTCAGTGTGGGCAGAAAGGAACAGTCTAGCAATCCAGCATTTATGTAGTCTGTGGTTTGAGCTGATTTACATACATCCTTGGAATCTTGACGCAGGAAAGAAGGTGTAGATGAGGCAGGTATGGATGCAGTTAATCAAGATACAACAGGCAGAGTAAAAAGCCACATGGATGCAGCAAAAATAACATTTGAGATTGGAATCGAAACACACATTTATTCCTTTACCGCTGTGGTAGTAGTCCAAGAGACCCTGATAGAACTAGTCCCTCTAAATTAGTCTAAGGGATATTAGTGGTACATCTCAGTAATATCAAGGATACATTCTTTGATTTGCAAAATTAAAATAATATCTTCTCATCTTCTCATGCATGAGACCAACAGATCAGCCTGTTAGCTAGAGATCATGATACCATCTACCAAAGGAGTTCAAACCTCTGAGGTCTTATAAAGTAGTTTCTAGAGGAACTAGAGGAAGTATAAAAGCAAATTTCTCCCCTTTCTTATGACTACCCATAGGAACAGATATCACTACAAAATACTGTGTAATCTTTGAAAACTCCCTCTGGAAAACTAACACATGTGTAAAATAAAGCTGAGATCTTGTCATATCAGGCCTTACTCAGGAGGAAAGCTGAGATCTTGTCAAATCAGGCCTTACTCTATTCAAGGAGGAAAGCAATCTTTTGACCTCTGAAAAATGACATATTTGGCTTCTCCTCGAAGGAATACCCACTATAATTGTGTACTTAATAACAATAGAAAATTTTAACTTTCAAGGATCCTTCTTATAGATGGAAAAGCAGAAGCTCAAAGCTACGTAGCTAAGTCCTGACCAGATAAGACCTTACCTTCTGCTCCATCAGGGTGAATTCTCTGCGATACCATGAGACCACATACAGATGTCCAACATGCACCTGTTCACCTGGAATCCAATGCACATCCTATGGTCTTTTAAATATTTGTTTTCCAACAATACTTTTGCATTTTGTTGTAATTTAGCCTCTCTGGGGTTTTGTTTCCTCTTAATGAGCTTCTATACTGTGCCAAATCATAGTTTACATTTCATATCTGTTATTTCCTTTCTGCTTCCAGTACTTGTATAAATGAGATATTTGTTAACATGTGTATTATATATGAATCTCCACTTGTAAAAGTCTCAATGATTTGCCCAAAGTAGTGCATCTACCAAGAAGTACAATAGAAGACAATAGAAGACTTCTATTGTCCATCTATTGTCTAAAACTAAATGTGTCTTAGATGAAAGCCCTCACTTTCATCATACTGCCATCTCCAAATGAGCTGGGTGGAAGATGGTTCCTAATAATTCTAAATTACCTTGAATCTGTTAATTCCAGAGTTTAGCATTTAATAAGAAACTTTTGTATGCTGCTCATCAAACTAGGGAAGAAAAATTTCAAAATATTTGAAATATAGGCACAATAAATATGAAGCACCCAGCAATAGGGACTCTGTTGCTGTGGACTGGATCTAAAATTATGTGTGTCATACAGTCTACCTTATGCTATTCCATCTCAAAGGTTACTAGTATTTTAGGTTGTGAGATGTGGTTTCAAATAAATATTTTTTTCAATAATCCTCAAAAATAAGTTAATTCACAAGCTGTCCAATGTATCACTGTGTGAAAATATTTGAGGTTTCAGCTGTGGCTTATGGTTGACGCTTGCCTCCCTGAGTTCTTGGCCCTGCTACCATCCTGCACACACTGTGCTCAGTGCTGGTGCAGCCGAAGAGAACCACGTGGTGGCAAAAACACTCTCAAAATCCATGGAGGGGCTGAGTCTCTTTGGGAACTAATAAGTAGCACCTAGCACCAACCTAATTTCATGCAGAATGTGATCCCCACAACCCTGCTGCTCCACGTGTTATTTCAGAATCTGTGAAACAGCACACTAAACACAGAGGCTGAAGAGCAGCTTCAGTTGGTTCAGTGTATGATTATTGATTTTTTTTTTCTGTCCTTCAGAGTTTTACTGTGGCCACTCAAGGACAATCAAGGAAATAATTTCAATGGTAATTTTCTACACTGTGGCCACAGGAAAGAGGGAAATAATAGAACAGATACCTGGGTTAACTGAGTGTCATCCTTAGCAGATCTGCCCAGTCTTGGCAGTGATAAATCAAGAGAAAAGTATCATACACAGTAAACGCAACTAAGCCAAGCGGTGAATTTTGATTCTCGGCTTAGAGTCTCTGATGTGACTGATCCTGAGAAAATTTATAATTCCTCTGCGGTGTTATTTAAGCCTTCCCACCTATTAAGAAATGCACTAATTTAAGAAAGTTCATTTCTTCTCGTGAAAGAGGAGTTTTAGCACAATAATGTTCTTTTTGTGTAAACATTATTTATATAATTGTAGCTGAGAATTTTAATACAATACAACTTGGAATAAACATATGCCTGGTTGATATCCTTTAGAGAAGAATAAAAATTAATACTTTATGTAGTTTTAATGTATCTGGTTTGATAGAAAGGTAATCTTGAGATAGAACAGTGAAGAATTATGCAAAATCAGAAATATTGGCAGAATTACAACTTCTTGGATGGTTAATACATTCTTCTTGTATACACAAAGTAGAATTTAACTCATATGTAGGTTGTCATTCCTAACAATGTGAAGAAAGTTGATATCTTTAAAATTATGAGACTTGGGCTTGGGGATTTAGTTTAAGTAGTACAGTGCTTGTCTAGCAAGCACAATGCCCTGAGTTCAAACCCCAGGACGCTCCCCAAAAATAACGAGACTTATTCGGTATCTATGCTATCAACAAACGATGGTACACTGTAAAATAAAATGTAATTTATGTCCTGTTTGATTTTATTTAAATGGTATTGGCTTTGATCCCTGATTATGATGATTACAATGATGTCTTTCTTCTTGGATTTAATTGGAGATGTATCTAGTTTACATTTCTCAAAGCCCAGCACTGAGAGTCTCTGGGGTCTTACTCCAAATAATCCAAATCAGAATCTCATGGGATGTACTTCCATTTAATATTCCAGTTATCCTTATACATGCTAACATTTTAGGATGACAGTAATTCACACGAAGCAATAGAAATTTTCCAAGTTTTAGTAAATTATTACATACTTTTTCCCCCATGCTACACAAAGGTTTATGTGCTAATACAATCAGGATACCAGAAGTACTTGAAACTATTTAAGTGATTGGTTCTGAATTAATTGATTGACAGAGGGGAAATGCAGTATGCAGAAGCCAAGCCAAGTAATAAATCAACATGATACTGAAGTATTGTTTTAATGATCCATCTATTGCATCTGATTGCATTTTTTCTTTAGATAACAGAATTAATTGGTATTCTTTGAGATTTGAGTATAAAGAAGAAGTCTCTAGAAGTCTGGGGACTAGGAAAGGCCCAACCTTGGAGTCTATGTTTGCCCTTTCTTTTCCTTTGTCCCCTAGAAATTCTAAGATATAAATTATTACGTACTTGATGGAATAATTTTATATGATCTTGTTCTATATAACATAATTTTAAAATAGATTTTATGTTAATAATAATGAACACATGGAGTGTTTATTTGGTGCCAAGAACTGTTTTAATTAATAGTGTATTCATATTAGTTTATTAGCACAGCATTTGTATGAAGTATTATGTCTATTCTAAAATGAGAGAAAAGGGCACATAAATTGCCCAACGTCACACAGGTGGCAGGTGGCATAGTCAGCTGCCACTCGTGCAATCTGGCTCTCAAAGTCTCAATCACTAGGTTATACTATGTCTTAAAATGTTTATCATCGCAAAATGATCTGTTTAGAAAGTCTAGTGATAGGAGAATGCTCCCAACACACTGTTAGGTGAACAATAAGATGGGGCAGGGCAGGAGGGGTGTGGGGACTATCTTACAAAATAATGCAGACTCAAATCTTTTTGCAAGTATTTGTGAAAATATCCAAACCAAAGCACTTTATTTGGTGATGGGGTTACAGTGATTTACTATATTTGCACTATTTTCCAAATTTTCTGTAATAAAAGAATGAATGGTAAAAAAAAAAGAATGAATGGTTCTGAAGCACTCCTATAATTGAAAACCAAATATTAATCCAGTTCACAGAATTCTCACAAAATCTCATATTGATTTTTTTCTCACAAAATAGGAATTTAGAGTCTATCTTAGTTACTTTCTCATTGCTAGAACAAAGTACCTGGCAACCACAGGTTAAAGGAGGAAATGTTTACTTTAGCTCACAGGTTGTAGATGTTTCAGTCCACAGTTGGCTGGCTCCAAGGCAGGGCAGCATGGCAGAGGGCATCACAGAGGAGAAACAGTCCATGGCATGGCTGGCAGGACGCAGCTGCCTTCTTCACCTTGAATTCATCATCCTCTTGTTTCAGGGATCCAGCTCTATCCCCACGTTCTAACACCCTCCTAGACATGACTGTGGCTGCTTGCCCACCCAGAAAGCTTGCCCCAGATTTCTTCGTTCCTCCTCATTCCTGCAGTAAGGAAAATGAATTAACTTAGATCTGCCTCTAAGATGCAGCCTGTTAGCGCTCTCTATTTCCCCCCTAACACTTTCCAGTAACTAAAATACTGCATGGTTTATTCATGTGTTTTTCCTTCTTTCTGTCCTAGAATGTAATCCGGAGGAGAAAGGGCATCCTGACTGTTGTATCACCACTGCATTCCCAGTATTTCAGTACTGAGCATGGTCTCTGGTTCAGTGTAAATAGTCAATGAATCCTCACTGCATGAATAAGCATTTGTAAAAATATATTCAAAATTTCTCATCATCTGTCACTCATCTTTGTGATATTACTAAAATGGAGCAAGGGCCGCAATAGTGAGGTTGGAGTATTCCTGAGTCAACACACTAAGTAGATGGTCATGTGCTCTCCAAGACAATATCCTGAAAGGAAGGAATGCAGACTTTGTCTCCACTGAGAAATAACATGAACATGGGTACTTGTTACATGTTTTCTTAAATGCTTTATATTCATTGTAACATTACATCTTCACAAAAGTCCAAGGTAAATTGTATTATGTTATTGTTCCCATTTTACAGGTGTAGAAACTGAGGTACAGATATTCAAATCAGATTTCAGTATTAGCAATGATTTTGAACCCAGTGCTTTTAAGCAGCATTGCATATGGATTGCCCAATATATGTATACCAGTTTTATCCACTACCATTCTTTTTTTGTATTTTTCATTACACTAAAAATATGTGCTCATTCAGACAAATGAAAAGACACAAAAATTCAAAAATGAAAGTGACATAAGTTTTACATGGACAGCTTAAAGTGAAAGGAAGGAAAGGAAATGATGAATGTGTGAAATTCTAGAGTAAGAAAATTTTGAGAAGATATTTTTCCTTGCAAGTTGATTATTTTTTAAACTTTATCTGCCCATTCTTTTCTTCACATTGATAATCTGGAATTAGGAATGGAAAGTTGTTTGTTGAAAAACTTCATTTAAAAACTGATCTGGCAGATAGTACATACCTTACATAAGTAAATATAATGTTACTTAACAGCTGAAGTGTCATGCAATGTAGTACAAAGTTCATTCCATAAAATAAAACTATTTAAGTAATTGTTAATGATAAATACATAGTGGCTTTTAATATCTTTAGGGAGATGCAAATGATGTGACGTATTAGTACGTTACATAACCCAACTTGGTTTAGAGTTCTCTGTGATTGTTGATTATCCTTAAAAAGGAGTTGCTTGGTTTAGGTGTCGTTTTTGTGTGTGAAATTGTGCTATCAGGATCTTTAACAAGTGACACCATATGATGGGGTGCTCTTAAAACAGTGCACACTAGGAATGCATTCATCTCTGGTGCTATAAATTTAATAAGTATTCCAAATGCATTTTATAACCACCTAGTGTAGGAAATAGACAAACACTAATGCAAAAATGTTCCCAAAGTGACATATTTTTAAATTAACACCTGACAAGAGTATTTTAGAATATGACTGTTGACTGTTACATGTGGAGAAGTGCAATGGAAGATGATTCTACAAATAAAACCCAGACCAGAGTAAACAGAATATGGAATATCAAAGATTCTATAAATGGGAGCAGACGATTAAACTTTTTTGAATGTAAAAGGGATGTATCAGCAGATTTCTTGGAAAAATTAATATAGCAGTTATTTATAGACTATTTTAGATATTAGAGATAGAGGAAAAGAAGCAATTTAATTTGTTCTACAATAGAGACCATGTAGAGGAAATGGGTCACAGCTATTGTACAGGTCATATTGACAAGACTTGGCTAATGTGTCATTAAGTACAAGCTTCAAAGCTGATAACCCAAAAGAATAACTGAAATGTACATGGTAGTAGAGGGAAGCAGTCTGACTCACAAGAAAATGACTCATCTATTGGTTTGAGATTCCAACAGACACCCAGCAAATGGGAGAAAATGAAAAGCTAAAATAAAGGGAAAAGCGCTTGTTGGAAATGTAGGTTGGCGTATCATCAACACTCAGTATACAGCTGAAGCCCTGATGTCAGTGAGATTGCAAGACAGAGAATGGGGAAAGAGCAGAGTGCCAAGGGCATAGTCCTGAGGTCTACATATATTTCACAAGACCAGAAGAATGACTCTGTGAATGTGATAGGGAAGGGACTGGTACACATGGTCACAGGAAACCTGGAACATAGAATAGATTCGACACATCAACCACTGGATGTAAATGATAACTAAACAATACATTTAAACACTTTAACTCATTCATGTAATCTACAGGATGCCAGACAATGGTTTACAGATTGTTGGTAACTTTTTTTCCTCGCAATGAGAATAGTATAAAGAATTTTGAACTCTATTTTTTTCCTGTATAGTTCTAATTTTTCCTTTTATATTAGAAAGTTGTTTTTTTAATGTTCCATTTCTGAAGTTTAGAATAACTTCCTAAGGAAACTGTGAAATATTCACACCCAGAATAGTTGCCTAGAAAACAGGTGCTGTTAAGAGTATGAAACAAAAGTTTCCCTGCATTTATCAGCTAAAGGTAATTAAATTATTTTCTCTTTAAATGATGCTGGTCCTGTAGGCGCATATCAGATGAGGTGCTGTCTCAAAGTCTTGTTTCTTCTACTGCTATACTTGATCAAAATTAACTCAACAAGCAAAAATTAATTCAATGATCAAAATTAACTCAAGAACAATGAAACATAAAGAGGAGTGCAATAAGCCAGGATGAAATTGTATTCTTCATTGAAGGATTCTAGGGTCAGAGAGTGTGCCAATTAACTATTTTAAAATTCAACTAATAACACGCTATTTTATTTTTACTATAATATAGAAAAGCGAAATGGTTATTCATTATTCTTCCTAATGATTACAAAATTAGATCCACAGCATGAATCAACATAATTCAAGAATGCAGAAAATCTCAGCAATTAATAAAAAAGAACACTAAAGTATTAAAAAATGTACTAGCAAAATAATCCATTAAAAGTCTTAATGAGGCCTGGGGACTGAGGTCAGGGGTTAGAGTGCTTGCCTTGCAAGCACAAGGCCCTGAGTTCGATCCCCAGCACCAAAAAAGGAAAAAAAAAAGTATTAATGACATAAGATATGTTTGTTCCAGAAATGAAAAAGAAGTTGATTGGATCAATGAATTTGATGGGATTTAATAGTCACATTAGAAGTGTCACTATTATAATCCAAACATAGTATGCTTATTTTCTCCATTATTCTGAAATTAGAAAAGTTGTTCTTTTCAGAGCATGTTTACCTGTAAAGAATACTTAGAGAGTCATCTGGAAACCCACTAGATACCCTCCGTGAATTTAGCCATAAGAATTTACACACAGTATAACTACCTGGAAAACAGCAACTTCATTTTCCATCACTGACGACTACTTACAAGTTAGATGTAATTTATTACATATTGAGAAAACTGTTAAAGCTAATCAATAAACAATCCTAACAAATTTGTGATAACGATACCTACAAGGCTTTATTTATTTATTTATTTATTTTTTGGTGGTACCGGGGATCGAACTCAGACCCTTGTGCTTGCAAGGCAAGCACTCTAATCACTGAGCTAAATCCCCAGCCCTATTTTTTAAAAAGTAAACAGAAATACTTATTTAAATAAAAGTAGTATTTCGCTGAGCAAATGATGGATACAAATATTGTTAAAAATATGAGTTCTAAATTTAGATATTTAATGATCCTCAGCAATGTATCGTTGGAATATTTTTGAGACCTAACAGCATGATTCTAAATTTCATTTGAATAACGAAAGTATAAACACAGGTACAATTGAATAGCATTGATTTCTACTATGGGAAAATTATGACTTTCATGAAAGACCAAAGACAAGATGTTTCAAGCTGCTAAAATACTGATCTCTTGAAGAAAAGATTTGATAGGAATTTCTTTTTATATATTTTTTTTACTGAGTAATTTTTTACTTTCTTCTAACTACATATTTCGAATAAAAATTATTAAAGCCACTAAAAACGAAAACCTGGGAAAAATTTATAACCAATATAACAAGCGTGTAGTGTCATTAATATACAAAGATACATTTTATATCAATAATAGCTCTAAATTTATTCCGGTAGAAAACGTTATGAATATTATCAAATAATTAACTGAAGAAATAAACTAAAAGTCCAATATCACTAATAAAAAATAAACTTTTTGTGATACTATTTTTTGGTTAAAATGTTAATACAGTAACTTAAGATTGTCAAGGACACAGTGAGACCCTCTCATGCACTTTGAATAGGAAAATAAATGGATACATGAGAATCTATGAATGTAACATGATAATGCATTTTTATTTTGCGTTTCCTGTGTTTGTGAATTTTTTTTAAGTCTACACTATTACATATTAATTTTTTACTTTTATAGTCTTAAAAATAAAACCTTTCTTGGGGGTCAGGGAGTGCTAAGAATCAAACTGAGGGCCTTGCTCTTGCTAGGCAAGCACTCCACCACTGAGCTAAATCCCCAAACCCCCCCACCTTTTTCTTTTTTGTTTTTTGTTTTTTGAGAAGGGTCTCACTGTGTAATTCAGGCTGGTCTTGAACTCACTGGCAACTCTCCTGCCTCAGCCTCCCAAATGCTGGAATTACAGGCATGTGCCACCATTTAAAGTAACATTTTATGTGAATTTAGCAAGTTATGATTTTTAAATATTGTATCCCTTAAAAACACCATTTTTATTAACTTACATATGAGTATCAAAAATTGCTATGACTTCAATTACTCTCCCAGTAAGTTGACTGTTATGACAGTAGTTGGGATAAAAATAAACATTTTCATCATATAGGGATGTTAAGTGGTAGGTATATAGTAACTATAATAATACTAGGAATAGTTAAATATCAGATACCATATACTGGGTGCTATGTTAAACAGAAGTGTTAATATATTTGGTCATCAAGCTATATATGGTAAATATTACCCATTTTCACCATTTTAAAGAAAAAAAAAAAATCTGAGCATCAGAGAAGTTAAGTAAATGTCAGAAAAGCACTGGAGTTCAGAGATAGGACGCCCGAAACTTATGCCTGGCTGCATCATTTGTTTGCCATCTTTCCTGAGAGATTATGTAACTTACTTGATTTAAACTTTTCTCAACTTGGCTGCAGAATGCAAATAATAACACTTAGCAATGCTGCAACGCCCCAGTGATGTCATACATGTGTAAATACTTTAGCAAATTCTATAAATATAAAATAGTATCACAGACGACTAGAGCTTCATTTAAATACCTAAAGGTTCTTTTCTTAAAAGCGTTTTCTTAATTCTGCCACTTAGTTTTACCCTACTTTGTTAAAAATTCTGCGATATTTAGGAGGAACAATTCTTGTTCTTTACTGGGTCCAATATTGAAGCTTTGTACATCTGTTGTTTTTAGTTAGTGTTTTATTAAAGTCTAACCTATTAGTGACCTTTTAAAATTAAATTCCATCCACAGAGCCCATCTTTCTATATAAGACTACATGCAACAAAGAATAATAATGAATCTATAGCAAGTTTTATATAATATACTACTGCCAGAGAACCACAGATGAGATACGAAAGAAATAAAATTATCTATAAATGATTAAAAATATAAAACAGACACTTTACAAATAAGTATTTGTTAGTAACTTAGACAAATTTTGGTTGATTACATTCCGTTGGTAATATCTCTTTTCGCCCCAATTTCAGTTGGGTAAGGTGTTTTTCCTGTTGACTTCCACTTCGTTTATCAGAGAAGCGACTAGAATTTAAAAACTCTTTTTTTGTTTTTTTCATTTATGAACAGAGATCGAAGGGAGATCCTAGCATGACTATAAAGTCCTACACTAGAAATAGCTAGAGACATAGAATTTTCCCAACAGGGAAACATGTGAGCTCACCTCCAGTACTTTCTTTTGGGTTTTCACTGTGATAAATCGCAGAAGCAACCAAAAAATAATTTTTTTAAGAAAAATGAAAGTTTTTTTCAGTTCTGTAGTAATCTATGACTAGGAATTTCCAAAAAATTTTCCCCTAACGTAAGTATTGTATTGAGTTTAAGTCTTACTTTTCAAAGAATAAATGGAGAATCTGATTTGTTTAAATTATGACAAACAGAAGAAATCCAGTAAAATATTTTATTGCAAATTTATGAACGGGATATTTAGTTTTATTCTAAAGTTAATTGTTGATATCAGAAGTTTGTATCTTGACCATATCATTGATGAATAAAAATGGATTTTTACTGTCTTAAACCTTAATGCTTCATCTGACAGTTCCATTTAGCAGTGTTTTCAAAAATTTGTCAGATAATTAAAGTAAAGCTTTAATTAAACCCATATAGGCTCCTGACAAAATAAAAAGAGGGTGGAGGGAAGGGGAAAGAAAGAATTGAAATGCATTATGCACATGTATCAATTCTGCACAATAAATTAATCATTGTATACTACAAACATGTACTACTAAAGTCAAGAGAGAGAGAGAGAAAGCGCAACAGAATTGCACAGTAAAATGTGCTTACTCTTGGGTCTTAGGAAATTAATAACAAAGGGTCACATTTGAGCTCATACCAAATGCCACAGGAGATGGTCAGTTACATACTCCCTTTAGTGTTCACAACAGTTTTATACTTTAAGTATTACTGACTTTTTTCCTTTTTGGTAGTATGTTTGTAATTCATAATGAACACAGTCATCATAAGGAAGTGGTACAAAAACACATGGATTTATAGTCCTTTTTACTTCCCCTTCCCCTCTCCTCCTCATCTTCCCTCCATCCTCACAGTTATACAAGGTTTTTACCAAGAATACACAACAGTAAAGCCATAAGGTCAGACTGCGCCTTCCTGGCCCCTCGCCTCGTTGTTAGGCCCTTCCCCTTCTTGCTGCTAAGCACCAGGCTGTCCCGATCATGGTGTTTACTGCACACATATGATATTATGATTCTCTATTTGTATGTTGGTCTCTTCGAAACTGTCCGAATCTTCCCAACAGGGACAATGAATTTTAATTCGTCTTACTATAGTAATCAATTGTAACAGTCATAATAAATTATAATACTTTGTGCAAATGGAAGACTACCGTAATGCCTGCCACCGAGGCAATACTCAAAATGTATTTGCTAAATGGACAAACATATTTCAAAGTACAGCATGGTTTACAATGTATCTTCCTGTGTCACCTCATCTGCTCTTCATTGTAAGGCTCCTGTGGTGAGTGTAATGTTCTCATTTGAAATAACAACAAACCCAAGATACAAAAAGTTAAGAAAATTGTCCAAGGTCAGAAATTTTTCAATAAAAAGAACTGAGATTCAAATTCACATTTTTGAACTCTATGTCGTGTTGTCTCTCTCACAACTCAGATGAGGAATTAGTCTCCTAGCAAAGTACAAATTTAGCAAATTTCATGCTCTAAAAATTTTTACTACACTGAAGTGGTTGTATCCCGCAGAAATGTTTTAACTTTGCTTTTGAAGTTAACTATTTATTGTGGAGCAGAGTGGTAGTAAATAATAGATACAGTCATTGCCCTTGAGAGAATTTAAAGTTTACTAGCAAGGATCAGAGAGAAACAAAAGCACCTTTAACCTAAGGAAGAAAGACATGCAATAGTAGGCTCAGTAGTTCATGGAACAAATGTTTATCAAATAACTAAATTCATGTCTCAGACTCAGTGTAATGTGCTGGGTATATGAGGATTTGAAGAGAAGAATGTGGACTCTCTCTTCCCTTAAAAGAGGAGATGTCATCCAGGGATTGATTATAAGCAGACTTAAGAAATTGGTGGAATCTGAAAGTTGAATTACCAGTTAACTTTTAAAAGGCAAGGGCAAGGGTGGTTGTTCTGGAAAAAATATGGAACATTCAAATGCTACAACACAGAAATGTGTGGCGAACGTTTTGAGAGAGCCTGTTTAATTAGAGTGATAATGGGAAGAATGAGTGATTAAGAGTTTAATGTTACAAACCTTAAATGGCAGGATAGGACTTCATTTATCATTTGATAAGCGATGGGGAGCCACTGAGAGTTTGTGTAGGAGAATGACGTTATTAGAGCTGGGAGTTGTAAAGATTGACCTATGTGGAGAAAGCTGGGTCTGTGAGAAACTCAGAGCTAGGATACTCTTCTGGGTTACAAAGATAAGGATGGTAAAGTAGCATCATTTAATTACACCATTATATTATAAAAAATATTTAGGTGATCTAAAATAAACACATTCTTTAGGTTTATTCCCTAAAATAAATGAAATGAATTTAACAGACTCCCTGCTGATGAGTTTTCATGCTAAACAAAATGCTTTTTAGGGTGAGAGATTGCAACTCATACGGTTAAATTAGATTTGTTATTTCTTGGAACTAAAATCCCTTTGGTAGTTGTAGAGAACATCTATTGGAGATTTTAAAAAAAGAAGAACATGAAGCACACAGCAATTTTTCATAGTTACTACAGGTGACATCTAAACTAGCAGAGTGTAGAGAAGGAAAGGCATATAAATTAGACAAATAAAAGAGTTTCTTTAGACTCATCCACAAACACCAACAGAAGTATATAAAGAGATAATTAACTTGTCCAGGGTAGCTATTGCTGAATGAGCAAGCCCAAATAGCTATCCATTTCATAAGGTATTCCTCAAAAAATTCGCTTCTGATTGCTGTTTTCAAAGTAAGCCATTTTAGGATATTTTTGGTTTATTCTCATTTAAATTAATCAAAATATTTCATGTATAATGTGTCATTTTTAGTGATGTCACTACTAAGTGTATTCTGCTAATTATAACAATTAGCATTCCTTAATGCTTTAGAGGATCAACTTCAATAATTTAACTTGAAATTTTTATCGAATAAAATAAATTTCTTACATTGATGGTGACCATTGATTCTGGCTTTTAAAATACTGACGTTCTCTAATGATAGATATATTGTTCTAAAGAGATATGGTTTTACCTCTATATTGTATTAGTTGGCAAAATAAACTTCTGGATCATAAACTCCATGAGATAATCTAAGGAAAAATCTTACTATCAAATTTTGAAAATTGCATGCTTCTTTCCTTTAGAAATACATATTGCATATTACATATTAATGTCTAATATGTCCCGCTAACAAAATAAAACCTCTTTAATTTTATTGAACTGAAAGCATTCCAAACTTCTTTGGTCATGTAATTTCCTTTAGTATCTATTCATATTTCATAGTGACTTTAGAAAATATTGCCAGAGAACAAAGAAGGCAGCCTTAAATACTAGGAAAATGTGAAGTTTAAATAAAAATTCTGCTCATCTCACACCCCACTTCTTGAAAAACTGCAAAAATGTCCTTCCTGGCTTAAGTCAACTCACTGAGCACTAATATTTAACATAGGTATTTATGGATTTCTGTATTCTTTTTTTAAATTATCTTTTGTTTATTAGTATGTTTGCAGTATATGTTTCTAGTCCTTGTGGGATTTGATATGTGTACTTTCAACATATTTTAATTCCTTTTTTATCCCCTTTCCCTCCCCTCCTTCCATCTCTTTAACCCCTTCCTATTTGAGAAAGACCTATCTCCCTGCCTCTTGTTACCTATCTTTTATTTTGCCTTTTATTTATATTTTGGGCTTTTCATGTAAGAGAAACTGTGCAGTATCTAAGCTTGTGTGTCTGATTTATTTATGAGATTTCTGTATTCTTATCCAGCTCTGCCTCAAAAATAGAAAATTATCTTCGTCTCCTATTTATGCTGCATCCATCCTTTCATACAGTCAATGCTTTGTCCTCTAACACCATGACAGGAAGCGCAATATGTACTGGAGACAAATGCTGAGCAGACCCCAAAGTCCTACTTTCCCTCAGTAGGCATGGGAGTAGATGGGAAAAGACAAGTAAAGAACCTGGTATGTCTTTTCTAAGGGAAGTATTTCCTTTGCTAAGGGAGTTATGTCTTTGCTAGGGGAAGTACGTGAGAATTTCCTGGTGGACTAAGATAGTTCCTCGAATAAACTAAACTCTGGAGTATGAAGAGGTGAGAGGCAAGGAAGGGTTTCCATCAAGACCTTTGTGTGAAGAAGCACAGACTTTCAGGAAAAAGGAAGAGCCTGAGGGAATTTTTTTCCTTGCTGGTGGAATTCCCTTCTTAAAAAAGAAAGAAACACTAAGAAACACTATCCAGACTCTGGTACTTGTAGGACAACCTGGAGGTGGAGGAGGTGCTACCAGGCCTTATAGAAGGCTGACCTGCTTCTTCATCGGGTGGCTGCAGGTACCATAGGTCGTGTTGGGAGTGGAGGGGATGTGTAACTCTCTTCCCACCTTGCTTTCATTTAAGTCTAGAGTTGTAAAGGACAATGGAATTAAGTTACAACTCCTCCTGCAGTGCTTTTTCTTTGAATTTTCTCCAACGCTGGAGAAATTCCTTCATGCAACATTCAAATTTGAGTGATGACTATAAGCGTACTTTCAGCCCAGATACGCCTGTTCATTGAGAGAGAATATGTCTCTTTGAGGTACATTCACAAACTATCAGCTTTGCTGGGGTATTGCTGATCAGACCCAAACGGATCTGTTTACTTCTTGTCTGAATACTGATTTTTAGAGAAGGTCCAATAGATTTTAAAATCAATATATATCATATCTAGGCTAAATTAAATTTAATAAACACTTAATAAATTAAATTTTTGCAGTATTCTTACAAACCCAAAAAACACCAAATTGGCAACATTATAGTAAAGTGAAAATTTAACTGTTAGAAAATGAAAAGCTGGAATACGTTATTATATGCAATTATTCTACATTTTAAAAGGGGAACAGTTATTGGATGGTCTAGACCATTTATCACCCTGACCACACCTCTCTCACTCTTTTCTCTTTAGAGTAGAAAATGGTGCAATTATTCTGTTATGCCTCATAAAATAGTAAATTATCTCCAATTACTGTAAATTCCTAGTAGCAGTAAAATGCTTGTGTAGAACAACATACTCCCCATGGTCATCTTGGAATGTATTACAGTATCATAAAATTATAATTCTGAAAAGAGTTTCAAAAACATGTCTAGTGCATTTTCCTTGCCTCTAGGCAGGACTGAGTTGCAAATGATTCCAGAAAAATAACTAAAGAGAACACTCAACAATTATTCTTGTTAGCTACAAGATTCAATTACATTTATATACTGACAAATATTTTTACCCATATCGTACATACTTTAAATATTCCCTTATGTTTGTATTCAGTTAAATTCACAAAAATTCTTATTTTATCACTTCACAAATGAATGATTTTTTGAGCAACAGATAAATTAATAACTAGATCCGTCATCTACTTTCCCCATGAACTTTTGAGAAACTCTTTGATTTCTTTGCCTTCATATTTCTTTTTTAATCTAAAGGACAGTATTATCTAGGCAAATTTTTAGCTACCTTAGATGATATTAAAAAAAATTTTTAAAGCAGTAGAAAAATCTAGCCTCTGCATAAGAACATTTTTGTACTCCCGCAGAAAGCGTAAAGTAAGTGTAACTTTGTCCATGGGTACTATTGAATATTAGCCATTTTTAAGAACTTCAGTTACAGGTTTTTGTCGGGAATCTCTGAAATTCCTGATTTTTGTCAGTATCTCTGTGAAGTATTAGCATGATCAGCTGTGGTTTGCTTGTGCAGCACGTCGCCTGGGCTCCCTTCCGGAGGGTGCCCTTCCACAATTTAAGGCTGCCTTCAAAGTACTGCTAGAACAATTCGAAGACATTGCTCTATCGGTCCAATATGTATTGAATCCTTATAAAATTTCTCTCTTCTCTATATTCTGAAAACTGTGAGGGGCAAAGGAGGTAGAACGTAATGAACCGAACAACATTGATAACGTTTTTGTTCTTGGTAGTATTACTGTGTCTGTACAGTGAGTGCCCAACATGGAAGCCCACAAAAGCCCATCACAGCTGGTTGGTACTGGGATTAGTATTCCCTAGGAGAAGCGGTCGGGGTTTTACACTGGCAGGGATATGCACAGTCTCCGAGACAAAGTATTTTGCATATGTGTTGGTGATTTACACACTTAGGGTTCATGCAAAATGTCTGATAAATAAAACCCTCTTATTTACATTTCACTTTATAAATGGGAAGATTATAGTTTAAGGTAGTAATATGGCATGTCCAACATAACTAAACCAGGATTGAAACACATGGCTTCGGAGTCTGAGGTCGGTGTTTTTTTGCTTATAGCAGTCTTTACCCTCCGCCATTCCGAACAGCAGCCCTTCCCATGTTCGGTCCCAGCCAATCAACCGTTTAGACACTGCCTAGTTTGAATTCATAGTATATTATACTCACCTTATTACAGAAGAATTATTTGCAATATTCTGTGTCTTTTTCTAAAATGTAAAATCCAGAGGTCAAGAAGGATTCCTTATCCCTCTCGGTGTTCCAAGACCTACATCCAAATCTAAGCTCTGCCTCTGCAAGGCCGGATGGGGACTTGTTCCTCTCCCACCCCAGTACGCAGGGCAGCCTGGGTCCTATCTGGGCCTCTTTCAAATCCACAAGCAGCCCCGCAAATGGCAGAAACACTCACGTAGGAGTGACAGATAATAAAGATTAAGGAGGCTGACAGGGTACCAAAGTTTAAACTCTTTCTCCTCTGGACTAAGGATAAACCCTTGAGCTTAGTATTCTAGAAAAGTTTAATCTCCCAGTGATATAAAGGGCAAATTAGTGAGAGATGGAGGTCCCGATAAAATCATTCATAGGCTAATAAAATTCCCCCTTCACTCAATTTTACTACGATTACAATATAAAAGGTCTATTTACATCTTTGATGCCTTGCTAGGTATTGGGAAATACAATATTCTTCAGTGGGTTTTCCCTTTGCATTTCTCTGCTTTAATATAATGCAGTCATTATCCATGTGGGCCCACAGTGCTCCGTGTTATATTCACCAACTGCTGTTCTGCACATTCCCTCAGCCAATTTATTTCAATTTCAGAAGGAGCTACCAACTCCACAGCAGATGAGTGCTGACTGCAGTTCCACTCCGTCACTCTTGGAGAGTAAACGCATATCAAGCAGAAAGCTTCCACGTGTGAGCACGGATGTGCTCAATCCCCTGTCAGCAGCAGCAGCTTCTGTACCTGGCTTTAAAAAAAAAAAAAAAGTGCTTTAGAAAATTTAAAGGATAAGAAATAGGTTTCACAGAGCTCTTCAACCCTGCCATTGCAGGAGCAAGGGCGAGGTCATAGTTAGGATGTAGTGATGACCAGCTGTCATAAATGCTAGTGTTTACTTTGGGATGAAATTATATAAATGTTAGAGGCGCAGCATGAAACACAGAATTTTCAAATTTAGGAGCTTGCAACCTAAGTGTTCAGAAGTTTCCCACAAATGGCTACCATCCAGTTAAGACGGCTGTATCTACCGAATCAGTTTGTACCGAGGTGGACACAAGGGTGAGAAAATCTGTGGCACACTGGCAGCCGGAGGCGTGCCCTGTCTCTGATTTTCCTCTGTGTGCTGACTCCATCAAATAATTTGATCTTTGTAGAAATACTGTAGCCTGTTATTTGACCAAACTCTTTGTTCTTGGAATAGATTATTGCCCCATTCCCTTGGATTTGTGAATAGTGTATTAGAATAAGCCATTTTGTCATTTAACCTGTGTGTTTAGGAACTTTTTGTGAGGTAGTATCATGTACGAACTAAGACTATGATTTGAATATAGATGCTAAGATTTCTAGAAATATATGTACAGAAGTCTACTGGGGTAGGTATTTTTAAATTAGAGTTGCATATAATCGTAAGCTAAATATTTTTCATGTGTAATATTAAGAAAAGTTTTTCATGTAATTCAAGTAAATTAGCCATTTTCTTCAAGTTTACGTACAATCTTCCTGTGCCAGGATTGGTGTAAAAGCTAAAGGTACACTATCGTCTGCTCTTCTTTCAACGGTAAGAGTCAAGTTTACTGTTTTGACCATCTGGAGCACAGGCTGAGTTTCCTAACAAGACCCTCCTTGATATGGTTCATGTTTTCTTTTGTAAAATCTGTCTATCTTTGGTCCTCGGCTCCCACTTTATTCTCCAGATACACTCGGTCCTTATATTTTCCTTATATAAATGTTTCTTATAAATCATAATTTCCTTCATCCTAGAAGGTCCTTCTTAACTACATTCTCACTTTTTCTACCTGATAACTCTCAACCTTTCTAGATTCGGTAAATATCACTTTCACCAGAAATCCTTCTCTGACCCAATCTTACAAAAAGAATAAGAGGTTTACATTTTGGGAAGTTGTCACCTAAGTCTCTAGAGAGTTGACTTGACACCACTGGTGTGAGAGCCTAGTGAGCAAATATGTACCTTTGCAAGTGAACCTGAAAAACCCAGGACTCACAGAAACCAACGAGCAAAAGAAGTCACATCATTTTGGAAGATTGCTTTCCTTTCTAAATTAATTCATAAGTTGTTTTTTTTTTTTCCTAAGCAA
The DNA here is from genome assembly GCA_004026905.1 of Hystrix cristata. NCBI lineage: Eukaryota > Metazoa > Chordata > Mammalia > Rodentia > Hystricidae > Hystrix > Hystrix cristata. The sequence goes on along the minus strand of PVJO010007864.1, from coordinate 36,656 downwards.
AGTTACTTAAATAGCTTTATTCTTCCCCTGAGTAAGGATGGAAGCTAATTAGGTGCCCTCCAAGGCACAGATGGGAAAAAATATCCTCTCTCTTCTTCTGTACTTAATCCCCAATACAGCCAGATGTAGCGAAGGTCCCAACTGCATCTTAAAGACTGCTGTGCAACAACAGGATCCACGAGACTGGGCCAGCCCAACAGATTTAACATCTGCATCCAGATGCTTCCCCAGGAGCAACAAATTCAGATCCCCAACTCTCTGCTTGTTCTATCGCTTATGGGAAATATTTCCACAAAGAAATTGGTCCTTGTTTAGGAGAAAAAAATCACCCAAGTCAGAACATTCTTGTATGAAGATATCAATTCAGTCAATCCAGAGGAATAAAGCAGCTAATTTATATGCAACTGTTAAAAATATGAATTGTAAAATCTGAGAGGAAGAACTGCTTATAGCAGCCTCATGGTTCCCATGTGCCTTGAACTTCTATTTGGCCGCCGTTGTTTCACACTGACGGTTATCAAAAATACCACTTCATCAGTAAAACTGAATTCACATGTCAGACACAGAGTGTCTTCCAAGACGCTCTGGTTTTGTTCTTCACACATATCAAGTGAGTGAAATAGAAGCATAAAAATGAAACCTATATGAAAAGAGTATGCTTACCAAAAAGTTAAGTGCTGCTTCTGTGGTTAAATTCCAAGAGAATTTTTAAATTTTTTTTCATTCTAATATGTGGCTGGGAGGTAGTATAAACATCGTCTGATCCGAACTCTCCACTTTTGCACCTGAAAATCCAAAGCATATATCAGTTTAGAGTAAGATGGCGCATCCAATGTCAGCCTCAAAAATGCAGGTCCCTGACTTGAAGGCAGTTCCGCTCTACTTTGCTAACTCTTCATTTTGCCAAACAGTAATGATTTAGGGATGTGAGCCAGTATTCAGTGTAATGCTTCAAATCAACCAAAACCATCCATGTGTTTTCTCAGGAAGCCCCTTATAGAATTGTGGGCCTTGGTCTGGAATGTTACACTGACTTCCACATGTATATGCTCCTGTCTGGAGCCTGTTTCTTTTCGCTGAACTTACTCCTACCCTGTCCTCTCCTTTCCTTTCCCTCTGACAAACCCATTTCCAGATCATGAGTGTCCCATTGCCCACATCCACACTGCTCACTGCCCTACCCGACTCCTAGAATGTAGGAACTGAGCCTGACTCTGAAGACACACACTCAAAACCGCCTCTTTTGTGGGCATTCCTGGCCTTGGTATATGAACACCATCAATCCGCAGAAGCAGGTAGTCTCATCTGGTTACTGAGGGTAAAAACCTTTCATTGTCTGTTGGGGTCCTTCATCATTTAGTCTTAAATCAAATGTAGAGCAGGAGCTCAAGTAGCATCAAGTAGATCTAAAAAAAAAAAAAAAGGAAGCCTGCTAGCATCAACATTGGCTTCTTGCTGACCCAAAAGGAAGATTTTTTTTGGCAGGGGGTGGGTGCTGGGGATCGAGCTCAGGGCCTGCTGCCCACTAGGCAAGCCCTCTACCACTTGAGCTAAATCCTCAGCCCTGAGGATTTTTGTAATGAAGTATGCAACTTTACATTTTCATCCTATCCCCACTCAGGGCTTGTCAACCACAGACTGTCACACTCCACCCTGCCATCACCAACAAGCTGCTTCTAGCACCTTCCTGGCTCTGTGCTTGCTGTAGTGTCTGTAGAAGGCCGGGCTAGTGACCTCTCTGATGGGCAGTAAGCATGCTCAACAGGGGTACTGAGCTGCCTGAGGTGCAACTAGAAAGGAAATAAAAGATGCCTTCAAAAAATGTGTTTTGAAACCCAAATAGTCTCTTTAATGCCCCCAGGACAGGCTTTGTATAGAGCAATCAAATTTTGTTTAAATAGCAAGAGCCTGTCGACATATGAATGAAATATAATACAATAAATATAATTCAAGGTAACTAGCATCTATTGAGTTCTTCATATGTGATAATATATAAGGCTGAGAAAAGCTGCACTGAACACATATTTGAATGAAACCTTCCCCTCTTGTCATTGCTTTTAGCGCTTCCTGAAGTAGATGTCTTGTCTATCCTGTTTCCTGGCAAGATTTGTAAGATCCTCCAAATTATAGGTCTGTTACACATGCTTTGAGTATACTCTCATTTGCTCAAACTCATCATCCCTCATATAATTAGATATAAATGACTGTAAGAAAGATGAAATTCCTCTGAAAGAAGGTCAGTAGATTCATATTCTAAACAAACATATGAGCTTTTAACTAGTTACTAAAAGTTTCCTATAAATTGAGCTATCAATAAACTTTAATATACCTAATTCAGATTTCACATGTGATTAGTAAAGCAAAATTTTCTGGTCATATATTAGTTCTGCTAGTTTTTTTGCCTAAAAATTGAGTCTGATAAGTTTCATAGAGATATTTGAGGCATGATGATATGTAAGGTGATATTTTGTGTCCATTAAATTCTTAGTAAATAATAAAATCTCAACTTTTTGAGGAATTTTTTTTTATGGTAGTGGAACTAAGGCCAGCACTGAGTTATATCCCCAGCTGCTTTTTTGTTTTTGTTTTGTTTTTTAATTTTAATACAGGATCTTGCTAGGTCACTGAGTTGTCTGTGCTGGGCTCAACCTTTCAATCCTCCTGCGTGCTGTGATTACAGGCACGTGTCACTATGCCTGGGAAAAAAGCATGGTTTTTATCTTCTTCATATTGCTTAAGCTTCTGATTTGTAACTCTAAATATTAATCCAATGTCCTGTGTTATTTTTAATAAATGATGTCACCTTCTAAGTGATTATTAATACCCATCACTTAAGAAAATACTTTCACTGAAAATGAATTATGATGAGAGGAGATCCTGATTTTACAAGAGTTATATATCCTTCTTTATTTTAAATTTTTATTTTTATTAGTACATGTTTTCAGTACACGATTATATTCATCATGGGGAATTGGTACATGTGCATAACACATCTTAATATTTTGATTATCCCCCCATCTCTTGGTTCCCCTTTCCATTTGCAGTAGAAACACATGCTTAATACAGGTATGATGGAAGTAATGGAATCTCTTTTAAGGTTTTCCAACTAATTAACCATTGTGTCCACACGTGTCTAGTAGGCTCTAACATCGAGCGAGACGGCAGCTTCTGCTTCCTGAGCAAAACCTACCTTAAGTTGCCGTCCATCTAAAAACATGTCTTGCGTCTTGTGTTTGTCAGCCTCTGCATCTCCATTCTCAGCCATGGGTCCAGTCTTGTGGGCCACCCCATTGTTTCTAGAGGACTGTATCTAAAAGTCACTTGTGTATTTATATATGTGTAGGGAATAACGGTGGCAGAAAGAAAGTGAAAAGGGATAAAGTGTGTCCATTCTCTTCCTTCACGAACTGGTAGAATTGGTTTTGAGATTCCTTAACTATTACTTCAGAAATCAAGGAAGGGGATGGTAGAGGAGACAAAATAGGGCACTGTATTAAAGAAGATGGCACCAGATATTCATTTCATTTGACCGCATAGGTGCTAACATCATCTCTGTGGTATAGAGTGGAAACTGAGGTTCATAGGAGTTGAGTAACTAGTTCAACTCCTTTCTCTTAACTAAGTATCACACTATTGGATTTAAAATGCTTCATTTACTTAAAATTTGGAAACACATTTACTGCAAAAAACCAGTACTTTTGTGTCTATCCCACCCCTCCCAGCTAAAAGAAAACAGACACAGTTTACTTTTCCTGAATTGCCAGCAGGTGTCTAGAGGTTTAGTTTTTTTCATTGTTGGTGTTAAAACACAGAAAAGAAAAAGATGCCTGGTAAATCTGAAATAAATAAACGGGAATTTTTTTCAAAGTCATTTCCTACAGTGCTACTTAGTGATTAGACAATCTCGCTCTACAATCTCTCCTTCTCTCTCTCTCTCTCTCCCCACACTTATCACTCAAATGTCTGCTCTATAAAGGTTTGAAAAGAAGTTAAATGTACCGTACTTCAAGTATAAAGAACTTGCTTCATTTCGCATGAAGCCCCAAGTGAGGAGGAAGTGTTAGACTGAAAGTTAAGCCAAGAAAGAAAGGAAGGAGAATAGAGGTAATTGAGATATAAGAGGAAAAATGAAAATATGTTTCACAGGTTTTTTTTAATCCATTCTCTACCCTTGTGACTCTTTATATGGACTATAACATCAGGACATAAGTCCTTGGATATTTTTATTTCTGATGAGAAATCATCCATCCATTTCTTGGTACTTCATTATAGAAAGTTAATGACTGGATCCTCAAGAAAAAGGGGAAGATAACATTAAAAACTCTTAAAGTGAAAAACAACATACCAATTTTTTTCTGTTTTCTTCTTCTTAGTTTAGGACTTCATCATTCCTTGGCAAGCATTGTAATACAACAAAAATGTTCAGAGTTTTCAACTTACCTATGCAAAAGTAAAAATATTAAAAAGTTCCTCTCAAATAGCCAGAAGTGCTTTGCTAATAGGTATGCACGGCTGAACCCGGGACCTTAACTCCTTCAAGAAAGGGCGCTCCTTGGGTTCCTTCCTGTGTCTTTACAAATGCTCCCTAGGAATTAAGTCCTTACCTTCCTTGTCCAGCTTTTTCTTTATTGTCTTCAGAGCACTTGTCATTGTGTAGCTTGTGTGTATCTATTGTCCCTCTTACTCCATTCCCACGAAAGTCAAGGACTTTCTTTTCGTTGTTGTTGTTGTTATTGCTATAGTATGTCTTGGAGAAGGAATTCAGTGATTATTATTTCAATGGTAATTCAGTGATTATTAAATGGATGAATGTTGAAGACTGTTTTCTAGAAAAGTAAAGCCTTGAGTAGATATCAGAGATTGGAAATCAAGACAATTAAAATAGATAACTTATGTCTTTAATATGCAATATATTACTATACACACACAATTCAAATGTCCTAATAATATGCTAGAACTGTCACTTAAATAACTTCGGTGAAATAGCCCTTTTAAAGAATTTACATGTTCTGTACAAGTGATCTTATTTAAGGCATCTGTCTGGACACCTCGAAATAGTATTGGTAAAAATGATTTTAGACCAACAGTAAGACAGAGTCCTAGATGTCCTGGATTACTGAATGAGCACATATAAAAGGTACCGGGAAGTAAAATACAGGAGTGATTCTCTTACCCTATTGTTGTCTTAAGACTGTATTAGGATAAGTTCTGATTTCTGTTTGCTTGTCAACCCTATGATATCTGTACTGGATTCACTAAAAGACTGGCTTTCAGCTTGAGAGTTAGCACTCACCCTACTTTTGTGCTATTTTGTGTCATTCATATTCACAGAGACTCTTACCTAGACCAGAGCCCACCAGGAGCAGACTGTCGGGGTACTGCCAGTGGCATCTCTCTGCACTCAGTCCGTTGTACTGCATAGTTAAAATGTAGCCCTGAATTTTCATATTTTATTCAACAAAATGAAAGTTTAGGAATTACCTAGACAGACCTACTTTACATTAAAAACGTATACATGGCATTTGTTACTTAAGTGCGTCCCTTAGAGCCTCCCCATCACCCACGCTTCTCTTCAGAGTATTCCTCAAGGCAACATTCTCCATCCTCCTTCATTCTACAGTAATTTGTATACCTTACACACTGACTTTCTGGGAAATAGCTGAATAGTCCACCCTTCCTCCGACTATGAATTTAACGTAGCATTGGTTGTTAATGACATGGAAAGAAGGGCAATTTTCATTATGAAATAAGTTGTGGTTATTATGTTTAATAATGTTTAAGACCAACAGCCCTTAAACATTATTAAGTGCTGTATCATATTCCTGAGTTTGCCACTTAACAGCCATATGAAGGTGGACAAGTTACTTAATATTCCTAGAGTTCAGGTTCCTCAACTGTAAAATGAAAATAACAATAGTACCTAGCCCAGAAGACTGATGTGAGGATATTAGTAACACTGAACAACTTACAGTGAGGACAGTAAAATACCAGATATAAAAAAAAATTAGCCTATAGCAATTGAACATGCTTGTTTCTCTTGCTTCCACTTTTACTTTGGGAAAACCTAACACCTGCAATTTTCACATGCTGCATTTAAATGGATGCTTATGTCTCCAGATATCTTTAATCTGCTACATAGAATAAAAGTTGATTTTTACAAAGAACCTAGAAAAACATGATTACCCTGTCTTTATTAAGAGCAATAAAAGCCCTCCTTAGGAAATAATGTTGAATCATATTGAAATGGATGATTTGTATAAATTCAGCTATTTAAGAAATGAAAAACCTAGCCAGATACAGGTATTATAATAGATTACTTGGTAGGTAAAGTAGAAGGACAGATGTATAATGAATGGCTAGGTAGTCAAAAAGACAGACATATTCACATATAGATGGATATTCCCTCAAACGGATAGGTAGATGGGCAAATGCATGGCATGGGTGGATGGACAGACACACAGATAAAATGATACATGGGTGGATGGATCAATCTATCGATCAATGTAAGGACGAACAGACAGATGTTACGAGATGAATAAGATATGAAAAACATCATGATTTGATATTGAGATTACATAAGAAATATCTTTTCAATGAAAACAATTCTTTTATTCCTGTATATTTGCAATGCATAATAATTACATTTGTTTTGGGAAATATATAATATACATAATAATATGATATGAAATATATAATATATTGTATATGATTATATGTAATAGATTAAATCTTTGTATATTATATCATGTATTATATATTGTACATCATACCATATTTATATTAAATATATTATATATTGCACTATATATTTTACATCACATATCATATATATATGACATGTCATGTATTATATACTGTGTGTAATGCATATAAAATGATTGAATACCAGATTATATATGTTGTATTACATATCATATATTGTATATGTACATTTATATATTGTATATTACATATATCATTCATTATATGAGATAGCACATATTATGTGTTATGCTTTACATGTAATATATAACATATAATATATAACATAATTTATATGTGTGTATTATATATATTATTTGGTCCCTTTATTATATATATTATTTGGTCCCTTTCCCCCATTCTCCCTGTTCTCCCTTATCATGATCCCCTCACCAATCTCCAAAAAGGCTGCCTCCCTGTTTTTTACCATCTCTCTTTTATTTTACTCTTTAATTTTTTTTTTTTTGGTTTTTCTCAGATAAGAATTACCATGTGACATTTAATCTTCTGTGTCCAAATTATTTCACTTAATGTTATGGTCTCAGAATCCATCCATTTTCCTACAAAGGAAGTGAACTGGTTCTTCTTCATGGCTGAGTAATATTACATTGTGTGTGTATATACCACATATTATTTATTAATTCTTCTGTTGATGGCTGTCTGGGTTGCTTCCTCAGCTTGGCAGCTGCAAATCATGAAGCTAAAAACGTGGGTATGCATGTATTACTATAGTATGATGATTTTACCTTTTTCAAGAATATACCCAGAGGAGGTATAGCTGGTCAAATGGAATCTTAATTTTTAGTTTTATGAGGAATTCTTATATTGATTTCCATAGTGATTGTACCAGCTTACATTCCCACCAACAATGAGAAGGGTTTCTTTGTTCCCCGTACCTTCAATATTTATTTTTTTTTATGTTTTTTATGGTAGCCATTCTAACGAAACAAAGATTCTCAGAGTTGTTTGATTTGCATTAAAAGTCAAAGATTGTGAACACTTTTTTAGTGTGTTTTTTGGCCATTTGTGCTTATTCTGAGAAGTGTCTTCATTTCATTCACCCATATTTTTTTATTTGCCTATTTTTTATTGTTTCATGGGGTCTAATATTTTTAGTTCTTTATATACCCTAAATATGTCCTCTATCAAAACAGTAGCAAGCAAAAATATTCTCCCATTGTGTAGGTCAAGTAAAGAATATCTTAAACCCTCCTCACCTTTTTTAATTACAGCTGAAAGCTCCTCTTAAGCCTATGTATGCTCTTCAGAGTACAGCATGGTGCACTTAAAGTGCAAGAAAAACTTGGCACATTTTTCTAGAAACTCTGTATTCCTCAAATATTTGAGATCATTTTTAACACGATCATAGATGCTTTTCTAAAGCTTTATAAAATTATTACTATACTCTAGGAGTGATTATATTGTAAAATTTGCTGCCCTGCTCACCATGTTTAAGTATTTTAACTCCACCAAGCATGAGTGTCAAAAAGATTTAGTATGTGAGTGTGTGCCAGGAGGACAAAACGGCTGAGAATGTCTAGGTTAAATTTTGTACTTTAAATCAGGAGACTTACTGACATCATTTAACAGCACACCAGAACCAGAAAAGGAGTGAGGGAATGTGATGGCTTTCAATTTCATGAACCTAAATATAAATGTGCAAAGTTCCATTTAAGTCACAATTATTTGGATGAAATGTAAAGTTATACCAAAGATGATTCAATATGGACATATCACAAATATTTGCTGAGATATATTATTTTGCAAATGTGTGAAGACTTCTGCAAATGGCCATATGGAAAAGATTAAACATTTACCAAAAAACCCCTCAAATATTGTAGATTAAAAAATCTGCATATATTTATCAGAACTCCTTATGAATGCATTAATAAACTCTTTTTTCTCTGTATGCATAAAAACATGCAACATTTGCTGAACTTCAGCAGGAATCCCAGTGTATACAGTCATAACCACTGAAGAAGAACTTTTATGTTCATCTGGAAAGGTTTCTATTTCAAAAATTGTATTTGTTTTACAGTGAGCTGGAACTCACTGTGTATGTACTAAAATGAGTCACATTTGAGAGTTTGAGAAGATATTAAAACAAATGTAAAAGTATTAATTGGTCTGTATCGGGTTTTACACTGGACAGACTGGAACACACAATTACCCAAAGAGAAACAGCCAAATGGTATCATTTGCCGTTCTATTCCTTATATTGTCAATCATCTCCAAACTCATATTGCTTAAAGATAGGAAATGGTTTTCAACAGCTGTGTGGGCTATACGCTAACCCCGTATGGGCACATCATCCACCTGTCCTATGCCAATGCACGTGATCATAAATGCTTTTCTAAAGCTTTATAAAATCATTACTATACTCTAGGAGGGATTATATTGTAAAATTTGCTGCCCTTTTCGCTAGTGTTACAGTGTCAAAGGGAACTTGCACAAATGTAAAGCTCATGGTGCTTGTTGTATGTCGCGAATAATAAGTCCTTTGTCTTTGACCCAAGAGTCTCATGTTTTCTAGCAACCTAGCATTTGTACCAGACTAATTTATTAGCTTACATCTAGGGCAAAATTTCAGTTTTTTCATTGTTTTAAACACATAGGGAAAAGACAAAACAAACAATCATTAGAATAATAACATTCAATTCATCTGAGTCCTAGAAACAGCACTGACGGGGGTCCAGAGATGCTCTGAAGTGCAGGGTTGCAACCTCACCCCTCTGCAACCTTCTTAAGTGGCTCAGAGCTGGTTGTTCACTTCTTTCCAGTCCTTAGCTTCCTCATCTGCAATGCTCAGGGATGGGAGGTGGCCCTTTAGGGTCTTTCTAACTCTGATTTCATTTGGAGTTATGATTCTTTCAGTGCATCGGGTTACTCTAGCCTTCGTTATTTCCATAAGATTTATATATGTACAGCTGCATATGATAACATAAAAATTAGCAAGGATTAGAGCCGGGAATTCCTTTAGAGATGACCTACTGTAAGTATATCCATACTCATGCTCTAGTCAAACCTAAGGTTCTTAAAAAAAAAAAAATTGGAGACTCCAAAATGCCTCGACTTTCAACATTAACTAGTTTTAAAATGCTAATAAAACCACACATACCAAAAAAAAAAAAAAAACACATGTACATTCAAATGGGTTATAAGCCAAATGTTAACATATATTCATTGACCTTACCAAATGCATGTGCCATGCATTTCAATTTCCAAAACAAGACTACAGTATTACTTTGGACTATTTTTAGGATGAAGAGTTTAAAAAGTCAATTTGAATTTCTGATTTTATTAATTAGAAACTTGAAACACTAATAGGAATATTGATAACACTAATATTAGAAAAGCAGGAATATGTATGTGCGTGTGTGTGTGTGTGTGTGCACGTGTGTACTCAATGGAGCCTATAACACTTTTGTTACACTCTTTATTCCTTTTCAGACATGGTTTTCATTTTGGTTCTTTTGAGTTCTTGTAATTAAATACTGCAATATTTTGGGTGTAGTTAATCAAACTCACTCTTGTTACTGTTAGAAATTGTTACTAAAGTCTTCATTATATGTACTTTGCTTGGTATTGTTACCCCTGAGAAGGAAGTGATGGGCTTGGATTTCAAAGAAATGAACTAGAACGGGAAAGGGGTATAGAGAAAAGACAACGTCAGTGAAGAGATACAGAACTCAATGGCTAGTTCAAGTACAAAAAAGTAAATAACTGCTCCTTTATCTCAGGTGACAGAGAAAATGATAACAATTTCAATAGAAATACAAAAGTCAAACAGAGCAGCCAATATGGAAGGAAAAATTTTAAGCACAATTTTTTAAGTTAGAGTTTGAAGTAACAATAGGACATTTGGTATAAATCCCTAATAAACAGACCAGAATTCAGAACAGCCTAGCTAGAATTACTGATTTAGTAATCATCAGCATCCATAGATTACAAACTTCAATATCAGAAATCACCTAATGTTTCTGAATCTGGAAGAGCTGACCATCCTGCAGTTTTCTTCCACTCTTCCCAGTAAAAGTCCACCTTTCAATTTCACTGGGACTCTGTAAATTGCCTCAAATCTAACACAGTTTTTCTCATTGCAGAGTCAGACCCAAATCTACCTCCACTTTAAGTGTGAAAGTTTTAAAACAACATTGTATATATGCAAACTGAATAATTACATCTTTCTTTATCTCAGAAATATGGGAGCATGAAAAAATAATAATAAATCATTTTCCTCAATCAATGTGAGTAATTTAGGTCTACAAAGGCATGTTTGAATTGCTATAGAAAAAAAGACTTGACAATTTCTGTTTGATTGTGGGATGTATAGCATCATCAAAATGACAAGGTAAATGCCAAGGAACATTTTTCTGAATGTGGGAAGAATTGACTGAGTATTCAGTAGAAGCTAAATGAAAATGTCAGGGTAGCAATGAAGATTTTGCACTTTACCACAGTCTGATGATTGGTACATAGCAAGATTTGATTGCGGCTTCACAAAAGTAGGAAGTCAAACTTTCAAACACGTGTCTGAGCCAGACTATACTAGAATGGTCCCTTACTTTACATTCAGAAATTCTTTAAATATAAGCATCTTAATGCCATTTTGTATGCCTAATGTACAGTATATGTCACTTCATCACCCTTGAGCCTACATTTTTTTCTACATTTATTTCTTTGTAGTATGAAAGTAATCTAAGCTTTCGTCAGATACTAATCAATAAGTAACAGGGCTTAGCACAGGACTAAGCATTTTAAGTTGCTTGCAACATTCTACAGATAGTAGAAAGACTGACAGGCTGAGAGGGTGGGGCAAGGGGGAGACGCTGATTGAAGGGTAAAAACTTGCATGTAAAGAAGAATATTTTCTACTGATATTAAATATGGTGACTATTATAGTATTAATAGTTATTAATACTATTTATGTACTTGAAATTTGCTGAAAGTAGATCATAAATGTTATCAATACCAAAAATAATGTCATGTATATGAGCCAATGGAAATGTTAACTAATTTGATTGTGACAATCATTTTACCACGTGTATTCATACTGCAATACTCTGCTGTACATCTTAAATAAAACCTCTGTGTTGATTATATCTCAACAAAGCTGGGGACAAAATAAAGAAGGAATTGAAAATCATGATAATCAAAGCATTTTTGAAATATTATTTCATTACTGAAAAATCAGTTTTATAAATTCATTTAATCAATATTGGTACATCAAGACCAATATGATATAGCCATGCAATTATGGAAAAAGAGTATGAAGAAATTACAAGCTACATGGGAAGAAAGTTTGGTCACTCATAAAGTAATTATTCAATATTTTATTCTGTGATATGGAAATATCTCCATGGTTAACATGAACATCTTCCCTTTGAAGGGAAAAGCACTACTGGAATATCGGCTTATTCAACTCTGTGCCTTTACTTTTAGTTCCATAGAAGACAGAGTTAGGGGAGGTAAATGGATACGTATTCTCTTGACATAGGTAGAAAGATGGAGAGATTCCATTGCCCTTGCAAGTGGTTGAATTTCAGAACAAATATTGTCCTAGTTAGAGTAATTACAATAAGTGGCTAATTAAGAGCTTTTGCTGTCTGAGCTTAAGTAAGCAGATCAACGTGGCAAGTTCTCGCTTCAAGTCACGTTGTGCTGCAAGCCAAATGGAGAGCTTGAGACATCGTCCAAAAACTTCCGGAATGTCTAAAAGGAAAATGTTGGTTGGGTTAATTTCAGCCGACACTAAAAAGAATGTCTAAGTTGAGAATAAATAATGAATTTTCCGATAAAACATTTAGACAAAGTATCGCTTAATTTTCCGCTATCATAAAAGTAAGCATAATGTTGTGGTTAATAGGCATCCTTTCAGCTCCTGACTCTTAATAAAAGCACAGCAATATAAAACAGTTGGTACTTTAGTTATCCTGGTTTTACAAAGGAGACAAAGGTAGTATGGGGAAGATAAATAAATTTTCTAAAATCCATCCGCTCACTCGAACTAAAGCTGAGGTTAGTACCCCGGCACACTGACCCCAAAGCCATCCTCTTGGCCAGCAGTAAATTCAGGAACCACATAGGAATATACTAAGTAAAATGGCACCCAATCACAAAAAGACCTCTCCAATTCTTTTATACAACTTCTTATAATACTATTTTCTGTAGTTTATAAGAATATGTAATAATCTGCTCGTGACTTCTTAATTATGAATAAAAGTGGCCAGAGTACCTCTCTATAATTTGCACTTTTAACATGTTCTCCAAAGCATTTTTAGTCAATAGTTCATTGCTTTAGTTAAACTAAAAGAAAATCTGTTAAGGTTATTTCATATAAATCACATGTCTTATATTTTTCATTAATTATGATGGCAACAGATCAATTTTAAGTATTTCCTCGTTCTACTTATTAAAATTGATTTTCTTCTCCAATGTTAATTCTGCAGGTATTAGTTGTCTGGGAAACAAAGAAAAGTACAAACCATTTTCACTATTCTGTTTGTGAAATGTGGGTGGTTATGTGTATGGTTTAGACATTTGTTCCAACGTATTACTTCCTCGCCTCCACAAACATTAATAATAGTAACAACTTAGTGTAAAAGTGAGCATTAGTAAAAGTTAGTAAACTGCTCTGTTCCAGACACAGGGCTTGGAACTATTTGGACCCTGAACTTGAAACCCATTAGCTCACTGATACAACTGTCCCATAAAATGGGACATATTATGTACAATTACACAGGAAGAATGCAGTACAGAGAAGTTAAATAACTCTGCCAAATTATAAATTAGTAGTGACAAAATCTGTTTACAAAACCAAGATTATGTCCTCCTAACAATACTGTTTTACCCCTCTCACATTGGTGACTCCACAATACCCTTGAAACTATTAAGAGCTAAAATAGATGTTTAATGTAAAGTCTTGAGTTTATTTAACTTTTGGTTTGGCTTAATACACATTATAATGACTGTCTTTGATTTTAGGTGAATAAAAATTCAATTTAGCCATGATTCCATAATTGTTTCTTTACATAGTCATTACCACAGTGAGCCTTTCTTAGCGTTGTTGACCTTTCCTAGCACCGGTTATTTATGTAAGTGATCCTGCTTTTGCATCAGCCGTGAATATTTTTTTCTTTCCTATTTCCCTACACAAATCTCTTTGGTGTCATGTTGTTAGCAGATATTTATTCCACTTCTGCAAGCAGTCATGCATAAAAATATGATCATAGATATTCATGTCCTTCCTCAAGCCCCACACATACTGATTTAACCATCACGTCATTCATAGATATTTATTTCACCACAACAAGAAGAGCACCATAAATAATTAATATTGATTTCCTTGATCTTGCCTCTAACCCATACAGCTTTCACTAGTACTGATTGATAGAGAAATATTTTATCTCCAAAGCTCTCTGACATTTAAATATTTAACTTCCATTTCATAGCTCACAAAATATTACTGTGGAACACAAAAAGAATTACTAAAAAAAGCAATAATTCAAACTAAGAATTTAAGAAATCAGCTAAACACAGTAAAGTATCATGAAAGATTTAGAAAAGATATCAGTAGAAACTTACGTTCTGGTCATCAAATTTATATTTTAACTTCCAATAAGAGAAGAAGGAACCGTATTGCTATTTGATAAAAGTAAATCATATTTTACTGCATTTCTCAAGTGCAATTACCCTCATAGCTTATAAACAGGTCGCTGTCACTTCTCACCTCCTCCTTTGGCCTCCCTCCCATTTGGGCAAATTATTTAATCTTCTGTAGATTTCCTTTCCTCATCAGAAAAATGTAAAATTCATCCACAGTATTTTTTAAATTTTATTTTGATGCGCATTTTAGAAGTACATAATGATAACATTCAGCACAGGGTCATCCAAGTATTAAGAATATACACATATATTCTTTGTGTATATATGTATCAACAAACAATGCCTGGAATATGTACAGTGAGTTCTCATCAGTCATTATTTCCATCCTTTCTGGTCTTTTTTGTTTATTTATATCACATACTTATGTACACACCTAGTTAGATATTTTATATTCTGCAAGGCTTTCAGTGAATCCAGGGTAAGGCACATGAAGTATAAAATTTAAAACAGGAGGAAAAAATTATTAAGATAAAATAATATTTAAACAGTGTTTTAAATTTTGAATTCATCCAAAATTCCATGATGTGCAAAAAATCTCAAACTATTAAAGGCAGGATCAAAAAGACTCCTTTTTGCCTTTATCCCAAGTTTTATTCCTTTATCCTGATGGGCTTGGCCCATTCCTTCCTTCACCGGCATCACCTACATGCCTTTACAGCTCTTTGGCCTCGGCACAGAAGCAATATCCAGATGTCTGTATTCTTAGGTCTTCACCTCCTTCATAGGCAGTGGACACCCTCTTTCTTTTCTCCCCATCTGAGGCTCAAATTTTCAAAGCTCGAGCCTGGAGTTAGGAAGGAAGGCTGAACTGAGAGCTGAGAAACTAAGAAAGTAAGAATGGGAAAGTGGAGAGAGTACTGAAGATCTAGGGATCTGAGAGCTTCGTTCCAAAACTTGTAAAAATTATAAAGGTCAAAACTGCACATTATCTCTTTCCCTACTCTTTCAGTTTCCTCACCGAAGAGTGATTTTCTACCATGACATTTCATAAATGCCCAAGTTTCTATTTTGACTTGGGAAGGCACAAAATGAACTTCTTTTCATCTCAGGCCTATGAATATAATGGAATATTCCATGATTATTTTTATTTCAGTCAGACTTGAAAAAACACCTTGAAGGTTGAGTTATCTAAGTAGCCATTATGTATAGATAGTATAAAGTTGATTTTAACGTGCCTTTTGATAAATGAAAAGGATTATATTCTCTTCTTATAATATTGATCTATTTTGTCATGTTGCACTTATTTTCAAATACTTAAATAAGCCTCTTCCAACACCAAATAACTGACCAGTTTAGATTGTTTGATGCTACTTGGTTTTGATTTGTTCTCTCCCTGAGACAAGACACATTGTCCTCTTTGGCTTACCCCAGGGAAAAGAATTGTGCTAGCATTAGGCAGCCCGGTGAACAGAATATCCAAACCATGGAATGGAATGCATAAGTTGCAATATGCCTATCCTTGTGTTACTAAGTTGTGTGCACACACACACACACACACACACACACACAAATCCACAGTGTACACAGCATTTCAGGTGGGTCATAGATCAACACGAAAAGATATATGAGTTGACATAAAAATCCCTGATTATTTAACAAGCTCACTGAAGTTAGTGGAAGCATGGTGGAGCAGACAGGCAGCATATGGCTCTTCTCTTGGCCCGGGGATCCCTGGGGGGACACAGCTGCCAGAGGCGCTTCAAGCAGCAAAGGCCCTGCTAGTATTCAGAATATAGCCAAGTCCTTGCTGTACCACAGCCTTCTAAAACATGGGGTATATAATAGTATTCCAGAGGAATTTAGGCTAAGAACCTACATGCATGCATTAAGAGGATATTTATAAATTTCAGATTCTACAAGTCCTATAAGAGCTGTGCCAGAAAGTCCATATCCCTTCTAGTAAAGAAAACAAAGTTTCCCTTTACACTATACCTGCCTTTGTAATTTTCTAAGAGAAACGCTTTAGGTGTGGATTTAGTAAATTTTTTGTCTGGGTACTTTAAATATACAGTTTAATCTGATGATAATAACAGATTCCCTTCTCTTAAATATATTTAGTCCTTACTGTGTGCAAATTCAATTGTTGGTTGAGGTCTAGAAAGAAATAAATGGGTTTGAACCCAGATCTCCCCCATTTATATTGTCAATCAGGGATCAGGACCATAGGGAACGCTTATCAAAAGCGAAACTCCAGAACCTCCCTAGATTTCATGCCGAATAGTGTTTTCAGGGATGGGGGCCAGGGATTGTTGTTTCCCCAAGCTCTTAGTTGACCTTTGTGCATGCCGAAGTGTGGAGATGGTTGCTTTGATGTTACAGGATGCACTACTTATACTGATTCCTTCACAATTTGAAATTCTGGTTGTCATAGGGGCAGAAGCCTATAGGTTACATGTTGCTAGCGCCACTATGATAGTTTCTCTTGGCCTCCCTTAAAAAAAAATCTCACCGTTGATTGACATCATGGTAATCTAGTTACTACATCATCCTGAGCTCAGCCTGCCTACAGCAGAGTGAACTGACAGTCAGGATACATTGTCAAAGGAGTAAACTTCCCAGGTGTTCATCAAGAAAAATGTAAGCCAGTTTCTTTCCTCTTGCTTTCTATCTTGAATTTTGTTAAAATGAAACTATTTTTATCTGTGGAAATAAGCATGCATGCCATCTGTTTCCTTGCAGATATCAAAGTTCTATATTGTTTTTCATTGAGCAACAAATATTTATTTCACCCTTCCATATGATGTTTATTCGTCTCATTTTCTCTTCATTCCAACTTTATCTAATTAGATTCAACCTATTACATTGATGCATTAGTATTTGATGCTTCATTTTATTCCTAATTTGGCTTAGGGAATTTTATATTTTATCTTATGACACTATGTGGATTTTTACTTTTGCAAAGATATATTGCTTTCGAAGTGTACAAATAATACACATTTGTATCTTTGCTATTTCTTGTTTATTGTTACTTAAGCATATGAAGTGTGACATATATGAGACATATAAAATACATTAAAATAAACTGTTTATTTTGCTTTCTTCTGTTTACACTATTGTAGTTATATAGGTTAACACTTTTGAAACACATGGAAATATATCCTAGTTAAATTAGTTTGCATTTCATAGCCCAAAACAAGGAAAACTGATTTTTTTTTAGCACTGTCAGTGAGAAAAAAGAGAGTGAATAACTGAGGCAAAGAATAAAGGTAGCTAGATTATTAATGATTGTTTGGGTATGGAAGATTAGATGTTACCTGTTTTAAAAACACACTGCTTTTCAGAAATATTCTACTTCACATAATTAAGTTGCGTCCAGGTTATGATATTCATTGCTCCTAATGTTCACATAATTTCTTCATAGTTTATTGAGTCATATTTTCCAGGTGGCGTGGGGGGTGCTGTGAGAACACAATGCATTAGGATGCACAATTCATTAGGTTAAGCCGTATATGTCACTACTTGGGTGTCTTTCTTCAGTGTGCTCCTGAACCACATCAGGACCCAGTTTTGCTAGCAGCAGTTTGAGATGCAGAATTAGCATATTGTTTCTGGGGAATGCCCTTGAATGTGCTTGGGTAGCTGTCTTACGCGAGCCATGAGCAGAGCTGCTGAGAATCAGTGAAGTAAAGGGCTCCGGGCAGGATGCGGTAGTCCTGGGTGGCTGTGCCTGGTGTGCTATCTCGGGAGATGTCAGGATCACTGTTGAATGATTAAGCACAGACAGCAGCGCAGGCCGGGTTGCACCTGGGCACTCAGAGTTGGCTCACCTTACAGCACACCTGTGCAGAATTCCAAGGCGGGGGGCCCTTGTGTTTCCAGGTAAGCCTCTCGTCTTCACTGCTAATGCTCTAAAGTTACTGCTGAGAAATTAGGGAGAAGTAAATCTATGACTTTTTTTGCCACAATTTAAAAGTTTACACTATTTACTGTAGAATTTTAATATGTACATTTTCTGGAAGAGATTAAAGACAGAAATAAATATAGGGCTGGGTGAGGTAAATAAGCTGAAATTTTAGCCAGAAAAAAAATAAAATAAACCTCTATGAGGGCCTATCATCAGAGAATTTATAATATGACTTTTTATTAATCTTACATGCCAGGAAGCAGTCCCTTAACAAGACAGATGGAAGAGAATACATGCATTTGTCAAAATGCTTGCAGGTGGAGAAAAAATTAATCAAATGCAAACATTAGTAAAATGAGGAGAAATAAGAAACTCTAAGCATACCACAGTCTCAAATGAACTTTCATTTGTCTTTTGAGCAGCAGAATAAAATGGCTGTCACTGCTTTTAATCACTCGAGAACCGAAATTCCTTTCAGACTTCTATCATGTATTGTTGAATATACTTGTATATGAGCCCATGATCCAGCATGCTCAGTCGGAGCACAGTTTATTTATGGGATGCATACCAGCTGCAGAATGCTTGAAGGGATTTCACTTTTGCTTACCGAAAAGTGAAATAGGCATAGTAGGGATATACTGCCATGCCTCAAGTACAATTTAAGACAGAAGGCCAACTGCAGTTTGTCCTCTGACAAGTGAAAAACAGACATAAGAAAACTTCAATCCCTAGATTGTCTTCATGTAACCTTGTGGAACTATGTATGATTTTGAGCAAAGCTTACATTTAAGAAAAGATGGATTATTAGACAGAGAGAGTGATACACAGTTCCCACTAATGATACTCCAAAAATGAATTCTTAAGAGCAGATTCTATTAAGATCTTTTCATGTTGCTAGGAGCAATTGTTACCATAGGAACAATGATACTAGTAAGCATCACTTACATGCACACATAACACCTAGCTGGGAAAGTAATCTAATTAAAATGCCTTTTAAAATATAGACTGTTGTCTTTTGCAGCATTTTCATGTGTCTAATGCAAATTATTAAGTCCTCTTTCAGGCAAACATATGTACATTTTCCCTCTTGGTAGTTTGCATTAGTTTATGTCCTCATCCACTTGGTTACATTAAAGTTTTGTCTTTCTTTGGCATACAAGAAAAAAGCTTTAATATTCTGAGCAAGCTGTCAAGATTTTCACAGGGAACATTGCGTCACAGTGTGGTGGGTGCACAGGCCTGATGGGACTGCTTTGATGAGACTAGGAAATCAAAGAAATGTTGGCGCCGCTGCAGATTTGGATTGTGCTTCTGCCACAGCCCACTAGTTCTATCTTGCATATTATTTCGAAAACCCAAAATCAGAACAAGCAGCCATCCTCAAATTCCTTACAACACACCTTTTCTAGTATTCACTAAAATCACATTCTCTGACTAACATGAAAAGAATAGCGTTCAGTACTATTTGGAAAATGCCCCTCTGATTTTCCCTTGTTATGGTTTGTGTCTAGATGTCCCCCCAAAGCCTCATGTGGTAAGAGATAGCTGGATCTAGAGTGTGGGCTGCCCTGAGGGCAGGTAGCCTAGATAGATACAGGAAGAAGCTTAACTAGCTGCTTGTTTGCATTGCTGATTTGCATACATTCCTTGCATTTTCCTCACTTTACTTTGCGGCCGGCTGCGAGTCCCCCACGCCAGCCCCGCCGCCTCAGACCCAGCGGACTATAGACTGAAACCTCTGCAGACTGTGAGCTAATAAACCTTTCTTCCCCTAACTTTGGGTGTCGGGTATTCTGTCCCAACAAGGAGAGAAAAGTAACTAAAACATCCCTCTAAACGAATAGTTAATAAGGCGACATTATACAGATACTGGGTACAGACTCACAATTCCGAGAATATGCTAGCTCAGATTACAGATCTCTCTAAAAACCAGAAGATAGAAGTCTGAATTCAGGATTTAAAGTGTTAACCTATCCAGAAAACAAACTGAGATAAGTATTCTCATGCTGTGATAGCAGATTTGGACAGTGCTTGTGGATTTCCTGAAGAGCAGTAAGTCTGGAGTGTAAAGAAGTGCCCAGGAAGATAAAGCACACCACACTGGACCGCAATAGGCTTCTGCTAATAGCCCATCCATCATCACCTCCCTGACTTATCATTCCCTCCAAAATTAGCTCATTTATTTTACTATAGATCAAATTACTTTTCGATTTCTATCAATAAAGTATGCTATCTGTTACTGCAGCTATGTAATATATTGGCAGGCTACCAAACTTACTTCTCCTGAATCTCAAAAGCAGACAGGAAAAGCAGAGCTGATCACACCTGTTAACAGGGATTGTGCATCCAGCTTCCTCTGCATATAAGGAACAGAACCTTGGATCCAAGGTGACATTCTTCAGTAGGACACGTCCTCTTTTTTCCCATTCACTTTGGAAGGCATGGCTTAGCAGTCTCATACACAACGGGATGAGGGAAGGAGGAGGCTTCCGACTCTGTCTTGGGACCCTTTACAAGAGCACCCACATGGTAGGCATCGTGACCCAAGGAGCACAATTCTTACTGCCAGATAACTGAGCTAGACAGTACCAGGGGGCGGTTCTTGCAATAAAACTCTTTGCTCAAGGGTGCTGAGGACTCGGCATTAGGAAGACCACAATACTTACATCTCACTGTTCTTCACACCCTGGCTCATTTTGTTTAAGAGAATCTTGTTGCCCAAGTAGTTAACCATAGGCTAATCTTCCCCTCAGCTTTCATTTTAAAGTGGCAATAATTCTGTTTCACCTTTTTTAGGGAAAAAATAGCCTCATATCCCCTCACCACTGAAATTGAAACATTATTTCATCCCATTAAGCTATAACTTAAAGATACTTCATAAATTTTGTATCATGCCAGTGTTCTCCATCACATTAAGGGCTTGATTCCCTCAGTAACCAAGAGTATCCTACTCTGACCGTCTCCTTGACAATTTGCTCTCTATACATGCATCATAGAAAGAGCAAAAACTTCTCTATCAATGATTCTCTAAGCCTCCCTTTCTATATATAGAAAAGGATGAATATGACCTTACTCCACGGTATTGCAGTATTAATGAAGATTAGCTAAATAGTGCACGTAAATGTACATAGCACAGTATCTGGAGTATACTAACTCTTAAATAAATTATAGCTTCTACCATCACAGCATTCACAAAACTGTCTATCACATTTGGACTGAAATATCCCTAATTCTGTCAGTTTTCCTTAGGTTTGCTTTCAGATTTATTTCTTTTTGGTGACAGTCTTTCATGGAACTTTTTCTTTGATATCGAAAATTAACTTTTTTAGGTTAGTGTTTTCCAAACTTGGTGAAGTGGACATGCCCATGAAGTAAACAAGTATATTGGTATAGATATAGCTAGAAGAGGCAAAGAGAAAAATTTCTCATGATAATTCACATAGTGCCACGTAAAGAAATCATTAGGACATAGAAACCAGAAATGAAAAAAAAAAAAAAAAAACCTCAAAAGTCACTAATTTTGCTTGTCCAGTCTTCATTTCTAATGTGCCAAGTGATGAAGTTTTTCTTTTTCTGGAAATAAAAATTATATAATCAGTAAATCTGACTGTCAGAGATCATTCCTGATAGGCCAGATTTCATGTTTTCATTCTTTGCTCTCCCTCGTTTCTAGCTGCAACTCATAGCATACTCATGCTTTGAAATACTGCCTCAGCTTTCTGCATTTTGGGTGGCCAGCATTATGATTTATTAAAGATTTTCTGTTACTAGTTTTCTCCTTTCATGAAAACACCAGTGCTTATTTATATCATATTACAATATAATTTAACTCCTACTGTTTATGTCAGGTTTTGTAATTTCTTCATTGGATTGCCTTAGAAGACAATTTAACTTTATCCCTTTTGTTGTTTTCGTTAATTCTTATTTTACCAATTTTCCATCTTTTTTCAATCTTATTTAAACTTTGTTACATCCCCAGAGGTGTGTATAAAATGGCAACTCTAAGGACACAAATGTATCTATTCATTTCACTCAGTGTTAGAATAGAAACAGGGAGATCGTCACACTGAGCTCTATCTCTACCCCTTGTAAAAAATATCACCGAATTATCTGGGTTGAACTTGAATCCCCGTCCTCCTTTCCCAGATTCCCAGAGTGCTGGGATTACAAAAGTGTGCCAATACCTTCAGCTGACAACCATTTCTTTTAAGTCTAGTTTATGCTTAATATCACATAGCAAGTTGATTTGCCTGTAGTACTTGCTCAATAAATTTTTTTTCAAATTGAATTCTCCCTTAGTAAGTGGAAATGAAACAATAAATTTCTTAAGGCTTGAAAGTAAACTAACAAGAAGAAAATAATAAAGACCTATAAAGAAACTTTTTAAATTGAACACCATGAGATTATTAACAAATGAGATTCAGTTAAACTCAACTTTTAGGTTGCTGTATGAAATTTTGCCACAAAATTACCAGCAATGAAATTCCTATGTTCCCAAAGAGTCATCGGATGCTATATTTAATTGCATAGGGAGGAGATATTTCTATAAGCCACGCTATGGAGCTTATTCTTTTGTAAGTATTTATTTCTTCCTTCAATGACTCTTTTTTCCCTACTCCGCTTCTTGTCTTAGGATTTTCTGTCACAATTACTGTGACATGTGCCCTAGCGTTGTGCTCCAGTGTCAATTTCATGTCTCCTTCCCAAACCTTGTATGTCAACCTCTAGGGGCATATTTTAGATTTTTACATAAGCCTGTTAATAAATACTATCATAAAATAATGTGCGTGGATATCTTACTCTTTTCCCTCACACAATCCATTACAGAAGTAAAGATGCAATTACTTCTGTGTTCAATGCCTGAGTCTTCAGCTAAACTTTAAGCTCTGTGAATAGATATACCCGTCTCTTCACTACCATATCTCCGTCTCCGTTCACTATGATATATTTAGCACAGCATTTGTTATTGAACGCATGTGTAATACATACAGTACTTATTGAACAAATGAAATGAATAGATGAATAAAATTTCATTGTGATCAGGCATTCATTCAGTCAGTCATTTTTTAGTAAAATGCTACTGTCTTCCTTGTATGGTTATGAATTACCTAAGAAAATAAAGGCCATTTATCTTTTGCCCATTTTATATAAAAATCATTAGCAGTAGTTCCCATTCTCCCCTTAACAAAAATGTTGGTTGGATAGAAATCTATTTGATTTCTTGCTAAGTCCCTTATCTTTGGAATTCCAGTTTCCTAATGGAAAAGTACACGGTAGGGCAATGGAAGTGCTAGATTGAGTTCACTTTTATCTCAAGATGGGGAAATGTGGGTTTGGCATTAAGAGAAAATAAAAGTCAGTTTTGCATCATAATAACCAAAAGAGAAGTCACTTAACTCCCGTATCAGTTATTTTGGTTAAACATCATTGCAACTGTTGGTGTTCACAAGATGAAAAGATTGGCTGATATAATTCATTTTAGTAGCATATCTCTTTATCAAAAAGAAAAATTCTAAACATAAGAATAAACATACATAGTGTTTACTACATGATTTGTCGCATGTTCTAGGGGGTTTTGTTGATAATGTCTGTTTTGTATTTAATAAACTCAACACTAATAGCAACTATTTTCTAGTGTGCTACCCAAGTCACTTTCAGCTTATCTGCACTGTGAATTTTTGCAAAATCTTGGCTCAGTATATTTTTAATCAATTTACAAAGTATTGATTTCAGACTCCGTAAAATAATCACAACTTTAAAAACTCATCAAGACCTGTCTGCTCATTTCCACTCTTTTCCCAAATGCTTTGGGGGGAGGTAATAAATCCAGTTGATATTCTAAATGTGTAGTACCTATGCCTAATAATACAGTATCCATTTTATAAATTTGTATAGCTTTGACTCATGTTGCTTTAAAATTAATTATTTTAATGTTACAAAGAACATTAACATTTCTCAAGAAGTATGAGTTAGTGAACTTTGCCATATTCCTATATATAAATTTTAAAATCATCCTCATAATCATCATAATCATAATCCTCATAATCATAATCATCCTTAAAATCATCCTCATAAATATCAAAAATATTTACTTTTATCTAATTCTTTAAATGCCTTGAAATAAAAATATTTTGTGTATAGTAAGAACTATTTGATCATACTAGACACAAGCCAGGCAGTAGTTAGCAGTAGCTACCATTTATATGTGCTTACAATGCACAAGATGCCATCACTGTGCTTTTTCTATGTGTTAAAATTTACTAATTGTAGCAGCAACCCATTTAAATTGGCATCATCGACAGCCTTGTTTTGCAGATGAGTAAACAGAACCACAAGAGTTTAAGTAGCTTCCCTAACATCACATATTGATGACTCAAACCCAAATAGTTGGGACCCGGATCTCAAGCTTTAAAGAATGATGCTCTCCACACTGTTTCTGTTTATATGAGTTGGGCTTTAGTTCCTACGAAAGAGAGGAAAAGGAATTTGCCAAAAGCAGACAAGCCCAGTGACAACACAAAAGCCATTTCAAGTGACTTCAGACTTCAAGGAGCTTTTGATGATGAGAGAATGTAACCCTTTTGCCCTCAACCCTCTCGGCCCTGAACATATTCCCACAGACAGGCCACAATTGCACACCCTCAGTCAGCACACTGCTGTCCCGTAGGCACACTTTAAGACAAAATATATTTAACAACACACAAAATAGAGAATGCAAGAGAAAGCAAGTTAATAGAGAATATAAGTTGCTTTTCTTATAGGGAACCCTTCCTTTAAAAATGCTAGAACTCACATGTGGCATTTGTCAGCTATGTGTCAAGCCCTTTCCTGTACTGTTTCCTGTGATCTTCCTCACTTTGAAAAAAAGAAACTGGGGCTTAAGGAAGTTTATTACCCTTTTGAAGTTCATACAGATAATTATGGAAGTGTTGAAATTCAAGCCAAGTTCTGTCTCCAAAGCTCACGACACACCACTCTATACTTTAGAAGGCATACCCCAAACTCCTGGTTTGAAATCATAATGTTTGAGGAAATGCAAAACTTCCCCAAGTATACTTTGGAAACTTACCTTAGAAGCCAGTGAAAGATACTAGTAATTAAAAAAAAAAAAGTGTGGGGGGGTCTATACTACTGCAATTCTGAAAGTAATAAACTATAAAATATAGCCTAATGGAGCCTGTTGAAATTCATCAGAGAATGTTTTCTGAAGGTTTTTAGGCCTAACCTGAGTTTTTAGGAGAAACAAGTTATATGTGTCTATCAGGTAAAGGAAATAGAAATAGCATGTATCTACGCTGAAAAAATAAGTAAGTAAATCTCCAAAATGTAGATTTTGTTTATAAAACACATCCTTACAATAATCACCAAAAATTATTGTTTAAGCTGCCTGTTTACAGTTTCTCCCCTTTCCACCGCTTAACTAATATTTATTCCTATCATCTTCTCAATTTTCAAAGTATGCGAGAACACGAGAGTTTTGCAAATATACTTTTTATAATCTCTTAATTATGGATATTCATGAAAATTGAAAGGCCTTGTAGTTTAAGGTCCATAGCCTGTTTTTTTCTAAATCTTCACTAAGTTTTTAATGCCTTTGTGAATTTTGATAATGAGGGAAAGTGTTTGCTGTAATGCTGATTGCAATGATTACAGCACAGCCTTGGAAAATTCTAAGTCAGCTTTGTGAAGTTAAACCACATTCACAGATCTTACATTCAAGGGTCAGACAACTAATAAATATATTATTTAAAACATATGATTCAGAGCTATATACTAATAATTTGCTTGAGCAGTTTCGTCTGATACAAAGGAACAGTTACACCCACTGGGTTCGTGTGAGTCTTTGAAATGATTCACAGGAAGAAATACGAGATATCAATGTTAGGAATTTTTAAGTTTTAATATTTGTAAATCAGGGTGACAAACTTAAAGTTTTCAAGGATGGAGAAGGGGCACCTTATTTGGTGAAGTAGCAATGAGTTCTAGCACAAACATATAATTGGTTTGAAATAGCAACCTTTGATGCCACATCTGGAGAGCAGAATAATATAAGCCACAACAGGTAGTAATTATTGGAGGTAATTGTCATGCAGCTTGCATGGTAAACATTAATGAAAAAAGATTTCTAAGCAAATAAAATCTTAAACATCAAAAAGACAAAAAGTTTGTGATAAATGGTTCATTTAGGCATGTAGTGCTGTGTGGGCAAAATTGGATTGCAATCATAGCCATTTCAAAAAACGAAAACATTAGGAGAAAAGAAAATTGGACAGAAATGGCATGGAAATTACAGCCTTTGATCCATTCTGAAGAACCTTTTTCTGAAGCATCGTCCTGAGTGGGCAGCAAACTCCTTCCAGTCTCCTGTTAAAATCTTTATAAAAGCTGGAGACCATGAAATAGAAATAATCAATTTGGGACAGACAATAAAGACATTTCTCAGTGATGATCTTTTTTTTTTCCCCACAAAGCTGTGCAAAATTAATTCTACTGTTAAATTACCATCTGAATTTGAAATTGATACTTTTAATTTCTAGAGAAAGCTCTTCTTGAATCATCTCTATCCTGTCCAACTAAAGAATGATTATCAGGCACACATTTTACGGTAATGGAGCACAATTTTACAAAAATAAAGAGTATTTTAATGCTCCTGGTTGTATATCAGTGACAGTTCTCAGGAGTCCAAGAATCATTCTCTGAATACTAATACATTCCTTGGAACATAAGTGGGCACTATGCTATGGAAACAGGTCCTTGGCTATTATAAATGATGCCCTATAGTTTCCAAAGACATGCGGTGCTAGATCTGTATTTGCAAAAACTTAAATTAATTCCTACAGCTTTGAAACAGTGATGATCATAGATTTGATAAATCACTATTAAAAAGTCCGTAATTTGCTTCTAAAATGTTAATACTTGAAATTTCCCTTTGACTGTCTTTATTAAATACTGGTAATTAGCCATTTCAGAGGTTTTTTGACCTATTTTGTTAAATCCAAATTTTTTAATTAGCTTTCCAATAATCATTTAAATTAGTCGTACATAAAATTATTTTAGGTTATCATCTTATGAGGCATGATGTTAAAAAGGAGAGTTATTGGCAATTCAGTAAACTGCACCTTTATTCTTCTGGGAGAAGTGTTTAAATCTGATTTGCAATGCCTGCAGCAAAATCTAGATTTATTTTCTTATTTTATTTGACTTCACTACATTCTGTTTTCATTAACATTTTCTATTTGACCTTTTGAATTATAGACCCCTTCTAACCTCAAAAGATGTTATTATGAAGGAAAATCGTGCCTGTTTATTTTATATCTTTTAAAGTGTATATTGATTTTACTGTTATTCAAAAACATTACTTAAGTGCTCACTTTAGCAGCATATATACAAAAATATTATTTAAAATTTAGCAGTGTAAAATTTCAAATGAAATAACTAAAATTTTTTTGTTCTTGTTAATGATTTTTAATTTAACTATGGGTGAAGTAGAGCTTTGCTAGAATTTGTTAATCTATACATTATTTATGTAAAATGAATTAAGTGTATGATACTTCTAAGATTATAATGGTAATTTTCTAAATTATTTCCAGTAATTTTAAGTACTATCGAATTATTTTGTAAGCCTTTCTCTTAGATCATTGCAATGTACTGCACCTTTTTAAAATAACGAACATTATTTTAAAAAGGTGTTTAAAATAATGGTCTGGTCCTTTAAACACTCCACAGTTTAATGGAAAAGATTGGCAAGGAATCGAGTATGGGTGCAATAAGGAAGATATTTAAATATTGCTACCTGTTAAATGAGGTTATATCTTCCTGTAATACAGTGCCTTAGCAGTACACGGAACTCTCTCTGTCAAAATACTCCACACTCTAACTGTCAATCACCTTCCTCAAATCTGTCTTTCTGATACACCATGAACTCCATGAGGGCTCACAGCTTCTTATATTCACGACAGTATCTTTAGTGCTTGCTATTATATCTGACACGTCAAAGCTGTTTTATGTGAATGTATCTAATAAATAAATGAACCACAATAAATGAATGTTAGAAGGATGTTCCATATTTAACCCAGATCTGATCTTCTTTTAATTTTTGTTTGTAATTGAAAAAAATTGTATATGTTCATGGGATACACTGTGATATTTTGATGGGATATTTTGAAACGATAAAATCAAGCTCTTTCACCTATCTAGTAAGTCCCATACTTATGTTTTTGTTTTGCGAGCATTTAAAATCTAAACTTGCTAAAATCTTTCAGCAATTTTAAAATACAATATATTATTAATAACTACAGTCACCAATGATGAATGGATAAAGAAAGTGTAGTATAAATATAAAACAGAGTACTATTCAGCCTTAAAAAGGAGTTTCTGTCATTTGTTACAATACAGATGAACCTGGAAAACATTATCCTAAGAGAAATAAGCCAGATACAGAAAAATAAACCCTGCATGATCCAACTTATATGTGGAATCTAAAAATAGTCCAAAAATTAAAAAATTAAAAAAAAAATAGTCCAAATTCTAAAAATAAAGTCAAATGGTGCTTACCAACACCTGGAAAGGAATAAGGAGGTGTAAATAGGGAGATGTAGGTCAAAGGGTACAAAGTTTCATTTAGAAAGGAGGAAAACATTTTTGAGATCTCCATATATAGTTAATGATAAGGTGCTATGGTGAATAATAAGTTAGGAGACCATTTTTAAATGAGAACTGCATTAAATCGTAGAGTCCAGATTAACATAATGAAGGAGGGCACAAGAGACAAGATTCAGCACAAGCGAAGTGGCAGAGGTGAGCAAACCAAGTAGAATCAACTACAAGGAACGTGGAATGTCTGGGGCGTTCACAGAAGTTGGGATAATAATGACGCAGAATGGGTTAAAACATTATTTTACATCTTTATCTTAATACTTTCCCCCATTTAAGTAAACTCTTCCTTGCCTAAGGGGATTTTCCTTCGAGAAAAGACAGGAAAAAGAGAAGTCAGTAGCACTCGGTTCTGATGAGTTTAAAGCCACGGAAGACCTTTGTGGTGTGTCGAGGGAGAGGAACCTAAAGACACTGTGCTCTTTAGAAGGAAAGGACAAGAGGAGGCTCTGGGGTGAGGAAAAAGAGCTAGTTTTGCCATACTGTGAGAAGATGAGAATGACTGCCACAGACCCAAAAGCTACCAGCTTCAACAAAGCATCTCGTTCCTCGGGCATGGAATGGAGAAAAGGGAACCGCAGAAAATGCTGACTGGGAAACGGGGCATCTCAGACGTGTCTGCAGTGAGCAGATGAAATATGACTAGAGGAGCCTCCATTACTCTTTGGCTTTCTGTAAATCTCTGGGTGTTTGGAAAAACCTCGAAATGATAAATAAAGACCAACTTTTATTAAGATTAACATTCCCACTTGCAGTGAAGGATAAGAGCAGTTTGAAGATGATTTAAGAAAAGTAACGAAATGAAGAATTTGAGTTATTTGGATTTGACACTAGATTCATGTGTGCTACCTACCCTAGAGAATTGGATTGGAGACACTTTATTAAAGAGATGTATAAATCAAGCTTGTAAGTTTAAAGCTGATTCTGAAGACAGACATTAACGATTTCTAATGAGGAGAACTATAGGTTTGGGTAGATGTTTTATAAGCATCATCCTAATGACAGCAGAAGGTATAACTGGACAGCAACATTGCTAGTGGGAAGGTGACCAGTGTGTGCAACAATGAGTCAAGGCGTGATGAGCTGAATTTAAGGTTATGAGGTCTAGAAGGAGCTTGTGGTTTGAGGGGCACTTGGGATATAAAATCATCTTGAGTGGGTATGTGCAGTGAAAGAAAACAGAAATGTTAATGACTCTCAGGTTCCTGGTTGATGGGAGCTGGAGGAGCGGAGATATAATATTAGCATTTGTTCCAAAAAGGTTTGAAGATGGTACTGCTCAGAGAAGGGAAAAATAAATATGGAGCTGAGGAGAGAGGAGTTTGGGGCTTACTAGCAAAGCTGAATGATGAAACATGTCAAAAAGACAGTCTGCAAATGTATAGGGAGTAGAGGGGGCAGAAAAGGAATTCTAGGTATGGCGAAGTTTTGTAGGAGACTAAGAGTGAATGCAAAGTTAGAAGAGCAGTAGAGAATGATGTCACAGGACAAATTACAGAAATAATTTCCTGGAAGGAGAGACAAAGAAGTTGACTATGTCAGATACCAGTAAAGGGAAAGCAAGTAAAATAATTTTGGAAAATTTGAACACTGAAGGCCTAGAGACTGATGAGAAAAGAATATTGTGCTACAGGGCAAAGATATAGAAGGTAGACTTAGGTAGACTTCAGGGGTCCAAAAAGGAGTTCTAGGTACAGAGGTAGATATGTTACAGAAATTGATCAGAAGAGATAAACATGCAGAACTTTAGCGAGTTTTAGGAATGAGGAAGTTGGCAGCAGAAAGGGATGAAATGGAGTCAAAATCATTTTGAGTTTTGTAGTGCAGTCAGAAATTGATTTAGAATGCAAAAATATCACAGAAATTATTGCCTGGTATACCTCTATTTCCTGAGAAAAATGCATGAAAGATGAAATATCTATTGTATGAGATTATATGAGGAATAAATAATAGCCAATAATTCCTCACATACTATTCCTCATGTAATCTAAATATTTATCTATAATATCTGTTCTATAAAATTTCTATAGAAGAAACTATTACATGAAGAATTACCTGCTGAAAGTGAAGACAGAGTTTGGAAGCTTGAGAGTTCAGGAGGGAACATGGTAAATAGTTCCAGCCTGGAACTGGATATTAACAAAATTATTTAATTTCACAGTGTCTCAGTTTCTGTCATCTGGAAAATGAACATTTTAGATAGAAGTTATGTTACCTCTAATCAATAGGATACTTATCATCCCAAATTCGCCTGGTTTCAAATTTGACAATGAACCTTTGTCTCTAGCTAATTTGCATCTAAATTATGGGTGAGGAGAAGATCCATTGAACATGTTAGGAAAATCTCTTCTATTTCATTTATCTAAAAGCAAATTTGAGCTACAATTTTAATGGTTTAATAGGCCACCCTAAGGCAATCTACATTACAGAATGACTATGATTAAAAACTCAATCTTTGAACAATAGGGATGCATCGATTAAGACTAGAAAAAAATAAACAAAAGCAAAGAAGAGATAATGCATTTTATATACAAATTATCCTGCCATAGGAGAAGGTTGAAACAAATTCTGAAACAGTGGCAATCCTTTTCACTGTTGGGGTATTATTTGCAAATGCTTTTACTTTCTTGGACTAACTTGGTACATGATAATCTTTCTGACATGAAGTATCCTTCAACTGTCATCATAATTTCTTGGTAAATTTGTAAGTTTAGAGGTCTTTACTTAAATCAGTACGATGATATCATGTTTCTTTCTATGGTCAGTCTCCCCATGTATGCAGTTAGATATTTGAAATTCAGAAATAAAATCAAGTTGAATGTTCGTCAGTTACAAGTAAGATCTACCACCTATAAACCACCGTTGCTGATAATGCTGGCTCTATTTTAGAGACAGGAAAACTGATGCTCAGGAAGGCTAAACATTTAGGAAAAACAAACAGATTTTAATTGGTAAATCTCAGAATTGAGTCCTTGGTTTATCAGCTTCAAATCCAGCAATTCTTCGCTCTATAATAGTCTTCAATTAAGTTCTGTTGTTCAATAGAGTAAATTTAGGCTGTGAGTTGTGAGCTTATGTTAACACTAACCTAATTCATGGTAAAATATCTATAATACGAGTCAGGGTTAAAATATTCCTCAGTATGTTAAAGGGCCACTGAAAAGCTCTGAAAGATTCAGAGATTGCAAAAAAAAAAAAGGCTCCTTATTTTAATTAGTTAAATGTTACATTGAAATACTGAGTACTAATCATATTGCTCTGAGAACTGAGGTAGGAATTTATTTAATACTCAAACAACTGTATGGTATAAGTATTTTTTTCTCCCTCTTTAACAACTAAAAAAAAAAAAATCTAAGGAACAAAGAGTTTAAATGCCTTGATAAGGTCGCACACCTTGGAAGTCTGGTGAATCAGTCTGACTCCAGAGTCCATGATTAACACCACGGTCACAGAGAGATAAAGAGGAAAAGATCAGAACATTTTCTCCAGCGACCACTTGTATAGTGTACTCTGCTGGGAAACAGGAAGATCCCCATGGAATGAATTATTTAGAAAATATTGGTGTTGGGCACATGATACTTAAACAAAGACCACACAGTGACAATGAAGATAGAACTTGGGGCACCTTGAGGAAGGAAAACTGAAGGCACATAGCATCACATTTTCACTTGGGAATGTGTGAGTATAATTCAGGAACAAAGGCACATGGACTTGCCCTTGGAATCGGCATGGCAGGAGTGTGTGGTGAGAAACGTGTGCCTCCTTCCCACTGTACGCTGTGCTGCTCAGAATACTCATTATTGAAAACATTTAGCAAGACACTTACAAAAGAGCCAGGAAAGTCTACCCTCACACAAAACGTCCATGTATCCAGAACTACCATCCCACACCTCTGAGCTCTTAAACAAAGCATCTGATGGGTAAGAAAAAGTAAAGATAAATATTTGGCTAAATTTAGGAGCCAAGTGTAGAAACTGAAAGTGTACCAACATCAAGTCAAAGGAAAAAGGGGATTTAAAATAGGTGATACCTTGCTGAAGGACATTCTAAAGAATTATGTTCATTGCCATGAAGGACTAAACAGATGAAAATAAATCAAGAGATTGGAAAGTGACGTAAGGAAATCATTTTATTAAAGATGTAATAAAATATCAGAATGGCCTGCCAAGAAGGATTATATACTTTCTGTCTCTATCAGAAGCAATGCCGTTCATGCTTGTTAATTAAAAATTCAGAGAAGGTAGCAGCTAGAATCACAATGTTTAATACAGAAACCCACACCCACCTGTGGTCATTGTCTCTGATGCACCGATAATCCAAAAATGCTGGAATTTCTTTGTTGGCATTACATTCTCCTAAAATAGAGTGAAACACCTGGGACTGGTGGAGCACACCTGAAATCCCAGCACTCCGGAAGACTGAGGCGGGAGGATTGCAACCTCAAGCCCAGCTTAAGCAATTCAACTACTTAGCAAGACCCTGCCTGAAGAAGAGGAAGAAGAGGAAAATGAAGAAGAAGAAGAGGAAGAAGAGGAAGAGGAGGAAGAAGAAAAGAAGAAGAGGAAGCAGAAGAGGAGGAAGAGAGGGAAGAAGAGAAGGAGGAAGAAGAGAATGAAGAAGGGGGGAGGAGAAGAGAGGAGGAAGAGGAAGAGGAAAAAGAAAAAGAAGAAGAAGAGAAAGGGCTGGAGAAAGTAGCTCACCGTGAAAGCCCTGGGTTCAATCTTCAGCACCAAAAAAAGTAAAGACTTTCTTTCCATCTAGGCATCAAATCTTGTGTGCAAATTTTGCTTAAAAATCTGTGAATAATTTAGTAGTGTCCTACATTCACAGAGTGATGTCTGTAAATAACATGAAATATTTTAAATGTACTGTATCAGGAAAGAAAACCTATTAGAGTAACGACTCCACTAATGCACTCTTTTGCACAACTAGAAATATCTAGTTTAGCTTTAAAAATCTGCAT
Source organism: Hystrix cristata (assembly GCA_004026905.1). Lineage (NCBI taxonomy): Eukaryota > Metazoa > Chordata > Mammalia > Rodentia > Hystricidae > Hystrix > Hystrix cristata. The sequence goes on along the minus strand of PVJO010007864.1, from coordinate 2,790 downwards.
TAAAATAGAATAAGCATTTTTCTGGCAAACTTATAATGGTAACTCCATTTCAGAATGAAAAAAAGCCAAATGGAATTCTTCTATTGGCTTCTTCTCTCTTCCGAGTACTCCACCTTTACAGAGGAGAACTCAAGTCCTTTTAAAATAACCAGCTAACATTAGGTGGCAATTTGTCAACAGTTACATAATTTCAGTGCATGATTTGGCTGCCTAGGGAGCCATTGTTAAATGTGTCCAAGAGGTTATTAAATCATATGCTCAGCCCCTAACCAATTTTTCCAGAGAAAACACATACTAAAGTCCAGTTGAGTTTAGTGTTTGGTCTTTATGCACCCACATCAAGTGTGTTACGTATTTAACCTCAGGCTGAGAACAGCCTCAGGTAAGATGACCACTGTAATTATTCTGACAAATAACAAAACCAAGACTCAATCGAGTCTCACGGAATAAAATAGCAGAATGCTGAGGCTAAGCCAAGTAGGTTGCCTGGCCGTGAAGCCCATGAGCAGTGCCTAAGGCCACTTGACCTCATTTTGGTCCTAGACCTTCACTGGGTGCTCCTTGGTACACAGTTTGCTTGTGTAGGTCATTTATATGTGTGCATGCTTACTGGCTTGAAGTCATTTGCCTTAGGAGGCTTACCCTTAGTAGAAGAATAATGCAGACTCTTCAGTTTATTTAACTTGATAATTTCATAAAAAGTAGCAAACTTTAATACAACTAAAAGTTTTTATTAGATGCACTCAGTGACTTCACACAGTAAAGAGTCCCATTTAGCAAGCCTTGCTCCCAATTGCCACAAATAAGCACTTTCAGGTCACCTTTCATCTCATCAGCCCAGGAGGGAGGTATCCAAAGCTTCATCTCTTAGACTGGCTTAGGCAGGAGAAACAGATTGATGGAGAGGGAAAAAGGGAGCAGGAAGGAATGATGGTAGCAGAATAAGGAGCAAAGAGAAGAGGAGCTTAGGAGGATCTTTGGAATAATCATAAGTCTGGGTCACCCATCCCCCCTCCCATCACCCCTGCACCCTGCTGTGCCCAGGACCCTGTCCTTTCCAATGTCAGCAAGCTTGTTCCACAAGATAAAGTGAACTGCTTGCAGTTTATTGCAGGGAAACGTTTTAGCAGTGACCTTTAAAAGGACAATATTCCATAGACATGGCTAGCATTCTCCATTTGCACTGACGTGGCTGAAGTTATAACTCCAGGTTATGCTCCTTGGGCAATTAAAAACTGCAAAAGACAGAACAACATAAGGTGAAGCGATAAAAATAGCTACTTAAAAATCAACCTCGGTCCTGTTACTATTTTAAGACTCTTTTTTCAGTAAAAGGTGACAAGAAATCTCACTCTTTAAAGGAAAGCTGAACATACGTAACTACTTCTATACACAAGATCTGACAAAACGGTTTAACCATATGATCACATACGATAAATATGTGCTTCTCTTTAATATTGGTTTGATTGCAGTATTCATCCTGTAAACATTTAGGGTATGTTAGCAATGTATCGGAAACTACATTGAGGGCTGAAGATACAAAGAAAAAACAAGGTATGCTCTGGCCAGGAAAGACTTGATTTATTAATTGGAAAGACAATTATAGGACATTGTACTAAGAGCTACAAACTCACTATGTATATGGAACCCTTCTTCGTGACCTCAGTGTAGTAGGTGATTATTCTCCTAGCACACTTTTGTGTAGTTGTTGGTGTTACCTGGGTTTTACTGATGGAGAAAATAAAGTTCAAAGAGTTTAAGTGACTTACTAATGTGCTGGAGCTGGGATGCAAACAGGCAGTCTGGCTTCAGAGTCTATGTTTTCACCCAGCATGCTATAAAACACAAAGAGAAAGAGCGACTCTCTCAAGGGGAAGCAGGAAAAATTTCTGAAAGATATTAGAACTGAGCTCTAAACAATATGTTGGATTTAGCCAAAAAAAAAAAAGTCTTTTAAGGTAAAACGTAACACATACTGACACTTGAGAGTTTATTCAGGTCATCTTGATAACATTTATAAAAATGGCATTTAAATTATGTGGGAGAAATTTAAAAAAGAGGAGGAAATTACAAGAGGGTCATACTGGGAAGAGCTTTTTATTCTCTGCTGAGGAGCTTGGATTTTGTTCCTACAACTCATAGAGCCGGTAAAGTAGGTAAAAAGAGGTAAACAGTGAGAAAGAGTAAAGGCTAGTAGATTCTGTCCAATTCAAAAAAAAGTAAACTGTGAAACTAGATAGATTCAGAGGTTCTGCGAGCATATCATAATCAGCATTTTGTTTTCTAATATTTTTTCTGGGTACTGACATAGAAAGAGGTAGAAAGTGAAGACAGAGAGAAAACAGAAAACATAAAAGAAGGGAAAGTAATCCGAAAAGTACTAGCATGTTTTTTGTTTTTGTTTTTGTTTTTTTACCAAGAACATGTATTGGTACATTGTAGATAAACATAATGATCACATTCATCATAGTTAATTTGTACCTGCACATGACACATCTTGGTTCCTCCCCTTCCCCACCTCTTCCTTTCACTCCCCCTCCCCTCCTAATTTACAATAGCTTTATTTACTTATTTCCATTTTTTTCTTTTTCTTTTCTTTTCTCTTTCCCATCCTTCCTTTCCCCCTCTTCCCTCTCTACTTCTATTCCCATTTGAACATTGTCTTTCTTTTTCACAATATCTATTATACATTTTTGTCCTTATTTACACTTACAATTTCTCATATCGGAAAAACAATTTGATATGTAGTCATGTGTGTCAGATTTATTTCACTTAAGAATATGTTCTCAA
>PVJO010007863.1:41910-78943 GCA_004026905.1 Hystrix cristata | reverse complement strand
AAAAAAAAAAAAAAAAAGAAGAGAGTAAGAGTTTATGACTTTCCAGCCCATAAATATACCAATATACAAATTTCATATTCATCAAGTGTCAAATCATACATGATAATCATACATACTACATTGAACTACAGCAGCACCTCTGTTCACGAACTCAATCCTCTCCACAATTCTGGTGGCAAAACAAGTTGGACGAGAACCGAATCAAATTTTCTGATAAGGTCAACATTGAACCTATTGAAATTGATTCAATTTTCATCCAACTTGATTTGTGACCAGAATCATGGAAAGAATCAAATTGGTGAACCAAGGTAGCAGTGTATTCCAAAATTCACACTTTACCAGGAGCTTGAAGCATAATTAATATTGAAGCATGATCTGATGAAGATCCTGGCAAAGGTACAAAAATAATTGTAGTAAATTAGCAAAACACAGGAACAACAAGAATAAAAATAAATGCCAGGGGTGATGGCACATGCCTATAATCCTGGCACAAGGGAGGTTGAGGCAGGAGGATCACAAGTTCGAGGCCTGCCTGTGGTATATAGTGTGTTCAAGGTCAGCCTGAACTACACAGTGAAATCCTGTCTCAAAAAAATAAATAAATAAAATAAAAAGGAAGATGTTTGTGTTAATACTTCTACTTTGTGGGAACAGAAGATTGAACCCAGGGCCTTCACACTAAGCTATATCCCCAGCCCTGTTTTTATGTTTTGAAAGTGGGTCTCACTAAATTGTTAAATTGCCCAGGCTGGACTCCAACTCACAATCTTCCTGCCTAGGCCTCCCAAAGTGCTAGGATTACAGGTATGCACAACCACAGCAGACTTAATACTTTTAAAGCTTTCCTCACTCCTTTAGCTGTTTTTGTTGTAGATTGGCTATTTTTCAAAACATGCATTAACTGGCTTAAAAACAGCTTTTGGTAACATATTTTTCAAATGCTAAAGACAGCCAGACATGGTGTTGTACCCCGTGATCCTAGCACTTAAAAGGCTGAGGCAGGAGGATCGCCATGAGTTCAAGGCCAGGCTGGGCTACATAGTGAATTCAAGGCCAGCCTGGAATATGTAGCAAGTCCCTGTCCCAAAAAAAAACACAAAACAACAACAAAAAAGCTAAAGGCAAACAGAGGCACAAGTACTCAAACTTAAAAGTAGTAACATAGTCACAAAGCCACTGATAAATTCTTACCACCATAAAATCGAATCATACAGCCAAGGTCAGGATTTGTAGCCTCCTCCTGTATGCGCACAGGATCATCAAATCCGAGCCTGGATAAGTAATCATAAACAATCTGAAGAGGGCGTTCAGTAGGTTCCAGTCTCCTGCTTACATAATTCAAAAGAAAAATATTGGTAAGGAACAAAAATGCTTCATTTGATTTTTTAATATTTTAATATACTCTTGGTTTTTCTAGATGAAGATTTTCTTTAATAGCACACGATACTACTAAACAGGTGATTTTCAAAGTTTTGGGTCACAGCATCCCTTTATACTTTGTTATTACTGTAGTTGTTGTTATTTTGAGATAGCAGTCTTGGTACGTAGCTCAGGCTGGCCATGAACTTGCTAAAAGCCTCAAACTCACAACCCTCTTGTGCCTCAACCTTGAGGCACAACCTCTGAGGACCCCAAAGAGCTTCTGTTTGCCTAGGTTATATCCAGTGATATCTACTAAATTAGAAATTAACAATTAAGAATTCCAAAGATTTATTGCTTTAAAATAACAAACTCATGGTACGTTAACATAAATATTTTTAATGTTTTCAAAAATAAAATCTATGAATAACAGTGGCACTGTTACATTTCTGTAAATTTCTTTAACAGCTGGTTTAATTGAAGAGAGCTGGATTCTCAAATCTGCTCATGTAGTATATTCGATCCACTGAGATGTCATGCCATGCAGTCTCTAGAAAGCTCCAATGCACACTCATGAGGGATTGCAAATGAAAAACAAAAGTAATGTCATTATAAAAGAATTTTGAACCAAGATACATAATGTACAGGTACAAAATAACCATGCTGATCATGATCATTATGTATACAATGTACCAATACATGTTCTTGGTAAAAAATTTAAAAAAAAGTAAATAAATAAAATAGTTTTCACCTGACCTCTTTAAAGAATTTCAGGATGGGGAAAAGCATCACAGAAACCTCTCAAGGTCCTCTGAGAATCTCTGGTCTAAACTTAAACCCAGTGGAATTATGAAGGTTATATTTAAATGTAACCTAAGATACAGGATTATACTTGGTCATAAATGATTTCGTATAAGCTACACACACAAATACAAAAGTGGACTTTGATGCTGTCTGCTCTGCCCAGGCATGATATATTTCCATTGGCTTTGTAGATTATATTTCCATAAAAACTAGGAATGGGCAGGCTGGTGGCACACATCTGTAAGCCCAGCACTTGAGAGGTTGATGGAGGACTGAGAATTCAAGGACAGCCTCGGTTTTTTAGGGAATTCAAGGCTACTCTAGCCAACACGGCAAGACCCTGTCCCAAACACACATACACACACAAAAAGCTAGGACTGAATGGCCCCCAACTTTCCCAAAGATCGTTTTACCACATGATCCTGACTAAAAGCTGAGGTGAAACCATAATGACTAGTAATCATTTACAGCCTCCCTGGTAACATTGTATTTTTCATCAAATGACTTAAAATACTAATTTTGGGGGAAGACTGGTTTGTTTGTTTTTGGTACTGGGGATTGAATCCAGGATTTTCACACTGAGCATTTATAGCCCCTGGTAAAACTGATTTTATATCAAATTGACTTAAAAATACCCCTATTGGGGGCACTACAAGAGACTGAACCCAGCGTCTTCACAATGAGCTACATCCCCATCCCTTTTTATTTTGAGACCGGGTCTTTCTAAGTCACTGAACTGCCCATACTGGACTTGTATCCTTCTGCCTCAACCTGCCAGAGTGCTAGAATTACAGTAATGCACCAGCACTCCTGGCTTTCAATTTTTTTTTTTTGGAACTGGGATTGGGACTGAACCCAGGGCCTTCACTAAAAAATATTTTATAAACAAAAATTATCAATGTGTGTGGACAGAACGGGTTACAGCAATTATAATAGTAAGATAGGTCTTTTACAGTGCTTTTATCAGAAAGCAAGGAACAATAAGTACAGTGGCTAAGAATATGGGCTCCAAAAGTCAGAACACCTGGGTCTAAGTCTCAGTTTCGCTACTTACCAACTGCATGCCCCTGTACAAGTTATTCAATCTTGTCATCAGTAAAATGAGAATAACAATAAAAATCAAACTCATAGAGTTGATATTAAATTTATTTACTTACAAGATATAACACATAAAGCACTTAGCAAAGTATCTTTCATGTGATAAGTGTTCAATAACATGTTGACAATTATAATTCCCAAAAACTTTAGTATTGTAATTATATTTTAATTAGAATAAAAACAGAGTATCTTCCCCACCTAAAACAACCCAAAAGCTAGTACTACAGAAAAGCCTATGCATGTTCAAAAGGTCTTAAAAAAACATTAAAAAGATTCTGTTCAGGAAATTTAAGAATTATATTGAGGGGCTGGGGATTTAGCTCAAGTGGTAGAGTGCGTGCCTAGCAAACACAAGGCCCTGAGTTCAATCCCCAGCACCCCCCCAAAAAAAGAATTATATTGATTACTAAAAACATGATCTAGTTCCCATAATGCCAAAAAGATATGAGGATGTCTGTGTTTTATAGTTACAAGAATTAGAAAATGCTGTTGGCAACAAGATTTAAGTAAAAAAATATACCAAAATGGGAACACTATAAAGCTGCATATGAACAACTCCATCAAAGTAATAATTGAGGAATAGAAGTCAAAGTGATGTACAAAAAAGACCAAACTACAACAACCACCTTGCCCCTCCTTATTACTCAGTTCAGTCTTTAAACTTCCAGAAACTATGAAATAAACTCAGAAGTTTACAAAGAATCAAAGAATCAAAAAACAGAGTCCAGAAAGACCAATAAACACTGAACTTAATAGAAATGGAAAATAAGCTCTTCAGAGTAAAAATATTATTAACCCATTAGCCAAAGAAAATCAAAACCCACAAAAGTCTATGAGAATGTTAGGCATTATCCCAGCACAATGGCAGAATTTTTCTGAGAAAGATGCATTTTAAGAGGGACTTCTAATACTCTCTATCTTGGTAGGGTCAAGTAATCAGAATGTAATAATAATGACTAAAGAAGGATTAACTTGAAGGCAAAGAGAAAGAGCTATGATCTTCAGATGTCAAGAAGGATTAGACTTACTCTATACTGCTCCCATGAACAGAACTAGGAACAATGAGAAGCTGCATAGGTAGATTTGTTCTAAATATAAGGAACAATCTTAATAGATGCTCAACAATAAAAGGAACTGTCTCATAAAACCTAGTTCACAAGCACAAGGCCCTGAGTTCAATCCCGAGCACCAAAAAAACAAAACAAAACAAAACAAAAAACCATAGTTCAAAGAGAATTAGAGAGCCATCTGTCACAGATATTTTACAAGAGACTCCTATAGGAATCAATTCAGCCCACGTGACTATTACTGTCTTTTAGAACTCAAGAGACTATAAGGGCCAGAGGTGGTGGAACACACCTGTAATCAGAGGACTTGGGAAACTGAGGCAGGAGGCTCTCAAGTTTGAGGCCAACCTGGACTATATGGCAAGACTCTATCTCAAAAACCAAAAAAGGGTCAAAGATATCTAAGACATCTTCCTAAAATAATACAAATCCATCTGAACCTTCCTATTGCAGGATATAAAGTACAATGTATTTAAATCTCATATAATGATTACATATTCTGAACCAAGAAATAATTATACTTTTAAGCTGTTACTTGCTCAATTTTCCTCTCTTTCTGGAGAAAACTGAAAAATGAAAACATCCTAATCCTGATATATTTTACATGATGAAATTTCTTGTCCTAAAAATTTCCAGGCTCTGTACATTTTGGAAACCCTCTACACCAGTGATGGCAAATCTTTTAGAGACCGAGTGCCAAACTGCAACCCAAAACCCACTTATTTATCACAAAGTGCCTACACTGCAATTAAACCTGATAGTGAGGTTTTAGGTTAGAAAAAACAGCTCTACATTAACACATCTTGTCTTAAAAGAAAAACACACAGACCATAGATTCATCACCACTGCTCTATATATTTCCACATAAAGACATTATTTTCTCTGGTGGTAGGGAAAAAACACAAAGAACCTCCACACTTGCTTTCATTAATCTAACATAAGTAGTAAACAAGCAATATTTTAAGAAGTACCAAAAGAAGTAAAATGTGAGACTAATTCCATTTATTCACTAAATTCATCTGCTTAAGAGAAACAGTATGGGGAATAACATGCTTACAATAACATGCTTACAACTCAATTTTTTTTTTTTTTTGAGACAGGGTCTCGTTATGTAATTCAGGCTGGCCTTGAACTCACTATGTGTAGCCCAGGCTGGCCTCGAACTCAGAGTGATCCTCTTGCCTCAGTCTCCCAAGTGCTAGGATTACAAGCATGCATCCCCATGCCTGGCTACAACTCAATTTTTTCTTTCAAAGTTCCAAAAGTTTAGCAAGCTGGTGATTATCTGTTTGTTAAATTTTTCACAAATCAAAGAAAAATTATATATCGCAAAACAGCTGCAGCACAGAGTAAAGCTGGTAACAAAAAGCAATATTTAACATTTGAATTACTTCTACTACTGCTTTAGGGTGACAATAAGACTACTGTAGTCCATTTAAATCTGAATATGGGCATATATAATTTCTCATTAAACCAGCCAACCAATGCAGCAATATTAATAACCACATCAGAGTTTAACCTGTGTCAATTTCCTTAAAAAGTCAGCATGCCTGTAATCCCAGCTACTCAGAAGGCTGAGGTAGAAGGACCACAAATTTAAGCCCAGTCTGAGCACCTTAGTGATACCATGTCTCAAATTTAAAAATTAAAAAAGGGCTGGGGATGTAGCCTAGTTACGGAGCATCCCTGAATTTGATCCCCAGTACTGCAACAACAACAAAATGCTGATCTTCGGGTCTTATTATGTAGTTCAGGCTGGCCTTGAACTCAAGGCAACCCTCCCTGCCTCAGCTTCCCAAGTGCAGGGATTACATTTAACATAATGTCCCTGTTTTATCCATATTGTTACACTGTACCCCAGAAATATATACAATGTAATAAAACACTTTTTGCCTCTCTTTTTTTTTCTTTTACAATGTAATAAAACTTAAACAAAAGAGAGAACATGCTAGGGCCACGATAAAAAAAAAAAGCTAATCTTCTTTAGGCAAACCATATTATTTTCTTTTTTCTTTTTTTTTTTTTTGGTGCTGGGGATCGAACTCAGGGCCTTGTGCTTGCTAGGCAAGCGCTCTACCACTTGAGCTAAATCCCCAACCCCCAAACCATATTATTTTCTAATGCTAAAATAATTTATACAGAAGAGACTTCAAATCACGACATATGTCACTTTACTCATATCGTAAAACCTAAAAGGTTATGTTTTTAAATTACCATATTTCATTACATCTAATACACCATTTTTCATTCACCACTGTTGTATAACAAAAAATACAGCAGCGTGTGGTGGCACATGCCTATAATCCCAGCCACTCAGAAGGCTAAATCAGAAGGATCTCAAATTAAAGGCCAGCCTAGACAACTTGAGAGACTCTCTGGGCTCTGGGCCCTGATTCCTGAGAGGCAGACTCTTAACTCTTAGTACCAGGAGTGTCTTGGTTATCCACAGGCCCCATGGGTCACCTCTGAATTTATTCAGGATGAGGGCTGGTCACTAGAAAGACAAACCAAAGACTGGATGATTATAGAGCTTTCCAGTCATCCTGGTAGGGAAGACAAGAGGGCTAAAGACTTAATTCAATCACAAGGACAATGATTCAGTTACAAATTTGTAATAAACTTCCAGTGTGTAGTATAGAAGCTCAGTGGAGCTTCCAGGTTGATGAATACCTCAAAAGTGCCAGGATGGAGGCACCCCAAGATGCCCTGGGGAGAAGGCACAGAAGCTCTGCATTGGGAACCCTCCAAACCTTGCCCTGTGCATCTCTTCAGTCAACTGGTTCTGATTATATCCTTTACATTAAAATTGTCACCCTAAGTACAGCACTTTCCTGAGTTCTGTGCATCTTTCCAGTGAATGACTGAACCTGACGGGGTGGTAAGAACTTCCAAATTTGTAGCCAGCCATTAAGAAGTTCAGGTGGCCTGGGGAACCTCAAAGAGTTGCTGAAATGAAAAGGTCAGTCTTGTCTGGGACTGTCCTTTAATTTGTGAGGTGGGCACTAACCCAGGTGGATCAGTGTCAGAAGTACACTGCAGTAAACTAGATGACGTCAGAATAACCATTAAAGAAGAAAAACACACTGCCAATTAAGCCATGACCCTACATCAACTGTATAAAACATGCTGATTGCAGGAGTATTAAAATATAACACAAAGCTTCAAAATAAAATTATTTATATTCCAATTTTGTGTTGTATATATCTCCTCCCTCTCCCTCCCTTCCTCCTCTGCTTCATTTTGTTTTATTGTTTTGCGGTTTTTTTTTTTTTGTTTTTTTTTTTTTGGTGCTGGGGATCGAACTCAGAGCCACTGAGCTAAATCCCCAGCCTGTTTTGCTTTTTTGAAACAGGGTCTTGCGCTATAGCCCAGGCTGGCCTTGAACTGTCACCCTCTTGTTTCTGCCTCCTGAGTCCTGGGATTATAGGCAGGCACCACCAGGCCCAGCCTAATACACTCTTTCCAAGTGTTAAAAGAGTACAGAAATATAAAGCACAAAACAAAACGAGGGATGGGCACGCCTGTAATTCCAACTACTCAGGAGGCTGAGGAAGGAGGATCCAAAATTCCAGGCCAGAGTGGGCAACCCAGTGAAGCCCTATCTCAAAACAAAAATTAATAAAACAGCTGGGGACATAGCTCCTTGGGTTCAATTCCTAGTATTAAGCCCACCCGCTGCCCCCAAATATAAATATAAAAGCCTTTTCCCTTCCTTAACAGTAATCATTTGGGTTATGTATCTTGAAACAGAAATTTTCATTTCATTTCAAAATATGATGTCAGGGCTGGGGATGTATCTAAGAGGTAGAGGCCTTGCCTAGCTTAAATTTTTAGAACTTATTACAATAAAAAACACATCGCTATTAATCATGAGTGTCTTTAATCATGTTATCATGCCTGCCTCTGGTTCCTGAAATGATTCAAAACATGTACTTTTCATGGTCATTTTAACTTTGGGAAAGAGCCAGAAGTCACAAAGTGCCATACCCAGTGAATAAGATGGATGAGGACATACTGTAATGTTTCTATGAGGCTGCCCTTCTATTGAGCAGCACTCAACAGCAGCATTTACCATATTTTTCATCACACTTCATAGACACTCAGGAAAGGGGACTTCCAGAAGTGCTTCAGAAAGTGGCAAGAACGGGGTTGTGGATTTAGCTCAAGTGGTAGAGTGCTTGCCTAGCAAGCACGGGGCCCTGAGTTCAATCCCCAGCATCACAAAAAAAAAAAGAAAGTGGCAAGAACAATGGGATGATAAGTGTATCTGAAGCAAGGGGAAGTATTTTAGGGAGAATAATGGCAATGTATCTTTTACTGTAATAATTTTTTAGATTTAAGTATTTACCATATACTGTATTTCAATCACACATTGCATGCACGCATGTTTGTGTGTGTGCGTGTGTGTCTGTTAAACAAATTTTGGTGACCTGCAAGAAGTCACCCAGCAAGTCAGTAACAGTAAGGGATTAGGACTCAGTAACACGTGTAGCTCAACATGTGAAGAATGTGGGTTCAATGCCCAGTACTACAAAAAATAAATAAAATTTAAAGATTGGGCCCCCAAATTCTGAGTTATCTTCTGTTATAAACATCCTACTAATTCTCACCTTATGTTAAAGGATGGCTTCCAAACACTTAGAAATCTTACTCATTTTGATGACTAAGAATAAAAGTAGATATATGATCGTGAGTCAAAGGGCAATCCACTTTATTACATACAATCGTGTTGCAGCTTTTCAGATGGAGGGCAATGATTATACTAAGTTTCACTGGTGAGTCATTTATCACATGAACAGTTCAACAGAAAAAGGCAGGGCCAAACAGTACAAATTGAGAAGCAGCAGACTGGCAGAACTGCTGGTGTGTCTGAACTACAACCCTACCACCAGTCAGCTTCAGAAATGGTGCTCTCAACCTGAACTCTCTGGGCCTGTTTTATATCTATAAAACCAAGGGAATGTTCTCTGCAATTCTCAATGGGAAGTTCCTGGCTTTGGGGGCAGGACAATTCTTTGCTGTCTCACACACTAAAGCCTCTGGGTCCCTTCCCCCATAAATGGCGGTAACTTCCTAGTAATTGTGACAACCAAAAGCCCTGACTCCACAAATAATTGGGATAGGGTGCTACTGTTGGGTTGGAAAGAGTTAGTTTCATTTGTAGGTGATCTCTGTACAGTTCCCTCAAGTGCAAAAATTCTATAAATTATGAACCATTCTTTTATGTTCAAGTGACAAGTCCATAAATGAAAAAAAAAAAAAGGAAAAAGGGAAAAAACGAATGAAGGGTTTGGAGAAAACAAAGATTTTAAGTACCAGTTATCTATTTCCAGGCCCTAGCCTAGGGAATCACAACGTAAAGATCTATGGGCAATGGTTTAGTTAATATACTACTACTTCTAAAAGTTGAATGAGTAAAAAAAATCTAAATAGGTGATATTTATTCAGCACTTGGGGCTAGGAGTGTAGCTCAGTGGTAGAGCACATCCTCTGTATGCTGGAGGCCCTGGGTTTAATTCCCAGCAGAGAAAGAGACAGAGAAGGTGGAATTAAGTAGCACTTTGATTTCTTGCTACTCAACTCTTGGAAGTTTAATAGAAATACACAATCTCAGTGCCTATCCTAGACCTACTGAATCACAATCTGTGCATTAAGAAGCCTCCCAAGTGGATGGTTCAAGAAGTACTACTTTACAAGTATTAATTCATTTATTTTTCATAACATGTGTAATTAATTTAATCTTCATGACAACTCAACGATGTAAAAATTATCATCCATTTTACAGAGTAGTAAACTGAGGCACAGGAAGCATAAAGTACATACATAGTAACTGTCAGTGCCAGGATTTGAACCCACAAACTCTCCTTCTAGAATCCAACCCCTAAACCATTACTGCAACTCTCAATTTTTAAACAATTTATACTATTGTCTATAACATGGTGCCAGGTGTGGTGGCTCATGCCTGTAATCCCAGCACTCTAGGAGGTTGAGGCAGATGATGCCAGCCTAGGCAATTTGGAGACTTAGCGAGATCTGTCTCAAAATAAAAAGTAGCCAGGCATGGTGGACCACGCCTATAATTCTGGCACTTGGGAGGCAGAGGCAGGAGGACTGCTGTGGGTTCGAGGCCAGCCTGGGCTACATAGTGAGTTCAAGGCCAGCCTGAACTACACAGCAATAATTAATTAATTTTTTAAAATGGGCTAGGGATATAACTCAGTGGTAGAGCACTCCTCGTTCAATCCCCAGTACTGCAAAAAAAGAAAGAAAAAGCAGTGGCTAAGTAATTTTTAATAACACAATTAAATTAAGATGATTTTTTAAGTGAAGCAGGAGAATATAAAATTGAATATATGGTATAAGACCAAATATATAATTATTGAGAAGTGTACAAGTGGTCAAAAAGACCTGGAGGATAAATGCTATCAACATAGGTTAAGAAGATGAGATCTGCTGGGTAGAACAATGCCAGCACTGGAGAGGCTGAAGTAGAAGGATAAAGAGTTCAAGACCAGCCTGTGCTACACAGTGAGACCCTGTCTCAAAAAACAACAAAAAGAAAATGAGATCTGGTGTCAGAATGCCACAGTTCAAACTCCAGCTCTACCATTTCCTAGCTGATTACTTTTAGGTGAGATGCTTAACTCTCTTAAGTCTCACTTTCCACATAAAGTGGGGAGTACAAATAAATTAATTCATCAATAATAAATTTTAAAAGTAGGGATAGTTTTTACTCCAGGAGATTGTTGGGATTTCATGAAGTAAAGAACATAAAGCCTAAGTACTGAATATTATTATTGTCTTTATGCTATTTTAGTTTCCAAATGTTCTTCAATGAACACACACTATACTTCAGTAATAGCTTAGACTATCAATTATCTTATAAAGGGTTATTCTGAAGAAAGTACCTACTTTTCCTATTAGATAATACAAGAATGAACTCAAGCAACTAACAGCTGAGTAAGAGATCTAAAAGAAAATCTCGCAATAATCATAATTAAGCAGTAAAACTCCATAAGGGAAGCTGCTGTGCCAGCTCCTCTCCTGTAGGACCTTCATTCAGAAGCCCATCATCTACCTTGAAGGTTGGGCATTCCAACCTTCTGCCAGTATGTGCCTAACCTTGAGCAAGCTACAGCACTCAAATCCTCAATCCTTCTCACCTGAAACAAACAATACTCCCTCCCCTGGAGTTATTGTAAGGATTTAATGAGAAAGTGTGCATAAAGCTAGATAAGCACACTTACCAGAGTGCAAGCACTGAAAAGTAGCTGAGATCTAGCATCATCATCACCATCTTTAGGTGAGTAAATTCTAACTCCAGCAATGAAAATCTATCTATTCTTTCAAACTACAGTTCAATAGTGTTTTCATTATTTTCCAGTTGATTATATCTTCAAAAAGCTATTTCACTATAAATGATCAAGACTACAGGACTAAAAAGAGACAAACATTCCATTTTAAGTACAGTTTAGATTCATAAACTACACTTAATAAACTATGTCAAATAAACTATGTGACATTTGGATTCTTTACTAATTACACAACTGGTAGTAGCAAACCCATTCCAGGAGGGTTTTCTCAATTCTAGTATCTTTGTATACATAAACATAGCAAACGAATGAGTACATCACATACTTAAGTGAACTCAGTCACTACCAGCTATAATTTAGGTCAACACTTTCCACCTGAAAAAATTAGATCAGAATCGGGGCTGAGATTTAGAAAAGCCTAAGGATCACCCAATCTGATCCTTTTGTTGTACAGATTTAGGAAATGTAGTTAAATGGTGAACAAAGAAAACATTCAAATGTTAATCTGCTGTTTCAGGTATTATCCAAATCTTAAAAAGAATACATAGTAAACCTTAGTTTATACTTTTAAAATCATATCATTTTTTTAGCTTAGCTAAAGGTGTTACTACTATTACCGCACTTTTAAAGTTGGAGTTTCCTCTCTCACTTTGAACAGAACTGAACCCACAGCTTTGATTCTGTTTCAAGATTTTTGTTCCTTCCAGCACTCTGGGCACTGACCCCAAATTGGAGCCCATCCAGGGCAATTCAATGATTTAGTTGAGACCCTGCCTCAAAAATTAAAAGGCTTAGGGTTGGGCACCTTCTTAGCTAACAGCCAGACCCTGAGTTCAATCCCCAGCACCCAAAAAATAAGACAAAATTTAAAAAATAAATAAAAGGCTGGGCTATACCAAGTGTACATAAAGGCTCTGTGCTCAATCCCCAGTGCACCCCCCACACACATACATGCACACACATAAAACACCTTTATTAGAAGGTAGAGGACAGAAAAATGATGGTCAGGGTTTTTTGGTGGGTTTTGTTTTGTTTTTGTTGTTCTGTTTTGTTTTTTTCTTTTTTTGGTTTTTCAAGACAGGGTCTCACTATGTAGTCCAGCCTGGCCTTAAACTCACTATGTAGTACAGGCTGGCCTCAAACTCATGGCAATCCTCCTGCCTCAGCCTCCAAGTGCTAGGATTACAGGCATTTCTGTTGTTTTCTGAGACAGGTACAGGATGGCCTCACACTATGGAGCCCAACCTAACCTTAAACTCTCATTCGTCTTACCTCAGCTTCCCAAGTGCTGGGATTACAAACCTGTGCCACCACAGCTGATTAATGGTCAGGTATTAAACAGCTCTGATTTCATGTCTAATACAAAGACTAATAGTGATTTCTTTCTTTAAAGCTAAATTAAAGAGTTCATATTCATAGTACAAGATGACTACGAGGCTATTTTTCATGTTTATGTAAACACTTTAAGACACAAATGGTTTTTTTTTTTTTTTTTGTGGTGCCGGGGATCAAACTCAGGCCCTTGTGCGTGCAAGGCAAGCACTCTAATCACTGAGCTAAATCACCAGCCCCACAAATGGTTTTTAAATCTGTGGAAATATGCTCAACTTCACTCACTAAGAGAAGTGAAAAGTAAAACAACAAAATAGCAAAATTCTTATCACATTTGCAAAAATTTAAGTCATTAGGGCTGAGAAAAGATTTCTCTTTGAAATGGTGACTTTAGACTTCTCCAATTTAAAAACTGTTAGCAGAGCCTTAAGGTTATAACTCAGTGGACTGCTTGGCTATCATATCTCAGCCTTTTGGCTAAGATCAAGTGTAGACTGCTTGGCTAGCAGGCTTAAAGCACTGGGTTTTCTTCCTGGCACCTAAATAAATAAACACTATCAATAATCACTTCCACTAACAAGCAGATGTATGACCATTTATGAAGATGTTTCTATATTTACATATAAAATTTAATACTAATGCTATGGAAAAAGGGGAAATGGGTATATTTCCACATTTTAGATGGGAATATAAAATAATCTCTATGAAGAAGAAATTGACAGTAACTATCAAAATCATAAATGATTGTATCCTTTGACCCAGCAATTCCACTTCAAGAAGTTCACCCTGTGATAAATTCCCACCTAATATAAGAGATATAGTAGGTAAAAGAACATTCACTAACAGCATTGCTTGCAGTACTAAAAACTGGTAACAATTTGAACATCCATAACAGGAGATGGGCTGAAATTATAGGAGACTCATAAAATGGAAAATACTATTGTAGCCATTAAACTATAACTATATAAATATTAATACAGAAAGATCTCTAAGAACTATTAAATCAATGTATTTTATATATTAGTTTTTAAATTTATATACATGCGCACGCACACACATATATACACACATACACAAAGAATATCCCTAGGATACATAAGAAATAACAGCCTTCCTAAAAAAGTCTGAGTGGTTGGAGAATAGGTAACAGAACAACTTATGTCTCACTCTGTACACTTTTATATATTTCAACTTCATTCTATTTACACTCTCCAAAAAAATTAACTTTTAAAATACTTATTTTAAATTTAGATGTCTAACTACAGTATATTGCAAGTAAAGAGAACTCTCAAATTTTCCTTCATGATAGTTTTTAAATTCAAGAGTCATAAAGTCAGCATTCCAAGGATAAATCTTTTTTCAACACTTATGACTCTAAAATCAACATCAGCTCCAGCATGAGTAAAATCCTAAAGTCACCAGGAGTGGTGGTAGATGCCTATAGTCCCAGCACTGGAGAGGCTGAAGCAAGAGAATTGAGAGTTTAGCCAGGCATGGTGGCACATACCTGTAAGCCCAGCATTTGAGAGGCTGAGGCAGGAGGATTACAATTTTGAGCCCAATTTGGGCAACAAAGTGACTTAGTGAGATTCTGTTTCAAAATAAAAAAAAATTAAAAGGGCTGAGGAGGTAGCTCGGTGCAAAGGCCCTGGGCTGAATCCTAAAAACCACAAAAAACAAAAAATCCTAAAGTCACTTCCAAGCAGAAACACATGTTATTTGTACTGCAGTAAGATTAACAATGAAACTCAGACCTCACCTGACCAGGTCTCCATGAAGCTGTAAATAAAGACTTTCTCTCCCCTCTCCAGCACATATTTCTGATGCTAGTGTCTCTACTGTGCAAAGGACGAGATGTAAGTCAGAGGAGGTGGAGGAAGAAGAGGAAGAGGCGGAGGTGGTGCTTGTAGTGGCAGTGGTTGTGTCAGCTCCATAAAGGTAAACACAGCCTCTCTTCACATCTTCTCTTAGCCAGTCTCTTTCTCGTGAGCCGAACCTACTTCTCCTACTCAAACAATTTCTGCTCCCATTGCATTTCATATTTCTCTGAAAAAATACCAACAGAAAGAAGGCATTAGCCAGAACATTTGACTGAATTAGACATGTTGAGTCCCATTCATATTCTCTAGTTCATATTCACCAATTCTACTTAAGTAGTCCTTCCTCCTGTGGAGCCTCTGAATCTGCCATGCCCATGTTTTGTGTTTTGTTTTGTCTGTGGTTGAACCCAGGGTCTTCGAACTGATCTACATCCCCAGCCATATTTACTTTTTATTTTGAGAGAGAGTCTGACTAAATCACCAAATTGCCCAGCCTGGGCTCCAACTCTCAATCCTCCTTCCTCAGCCTCCCAGAGCACTGTGATTACAGGCATGTGCAGCCATGGCTGGCTTGCCATGTCCATTTGTAACTTGAACAAACTAACTTTCTTTCCTGCTAGTGGTTCATGCCCACACCTATCATCTTCTCCATCCCTCTCTTTCTATTTTCAGAAAAGTGTTAAGAATAACAAAACGCTGGGCACAGTGGTGCACACCTATAAACCCAGCACTGGGGCAAAGGATCACTGGTAAGTTAGACGGCTACACAGTGAGTTCAAAGCCTCATCTACACAGCGCGACTCTGTCTCAAAAAACAAAAACAAAAAAGAATAAAAAACACTGATGTACCTACTATGCAAGTTGTATGGATTTTTAACTTTTTCCCATAGTTAGCTCAAATCATTACAGTAAAAAACATACATATAACGCTGGGGATTTAGCTCAGTGATTAGAGTGCTTGCCTGGCAAGCACAAGGGCCTGAGTTCGATCCCCAGCACCGGAAAAAAAAAAAAAAACAAAAAAAAAACATACATATAATACAGGCTACCTGATATTCTACTACAATCCCTTCCCTTCCCCTTCTCCCTCAAAACATAACATACCACTGTATTTGGTATTTATTTCTACACACATTTTTATATACTTGCCATACATGTATAATGTAAAGTATTTACATTATTATCTAACCCGAGTTTAAAATTTTATCTAAACTTTAATATAATTTAAGCCTCACACTGCAATTTTATTTGATTCAACCCTGGTTCAGAGAAACAGTATACCTATTAATACACCTAGCTTGTTCGTCTGAATAATATTTCATTATATGAATACATGGCAACTTATCCACTCTTCTACAGACAGCATTTAGCTCATTTCCAATGTTTCACTGCTAGAAACAATGCTGGGAAAAAAATGTGTCAGGCATGGTAACACATACCTGAACTTCCAGCATGCAGAAGGCTGAGGTAAAAAGATCATGAGTTCAAGGTCAGCCAGGGGAAAATAGCAGGTTCAAGGCTGACCTGGACTATACAGCTATACTGTCTTTAAAAAAAAAAAACAAAAAAACTTTTTTTGTACAAGTCTTTTTATGCAAATATGTAAGTTTTTCTAAGATCCTAACCCTCCACCTCATATTCCAAATAAGCAAGTATAGTATTAGCACAATACTGCATAAGTATTCTTTACACACCAGGCCTGGTGGCACATACCTATAATCCCAGCACTCTGGGAGGCTGAGACAGGAGGATCACAAGTTTGAACCCAGCCTGGGCAACTTAGTGACTTAGTGAGACCCTGTCTCAAAATTTTTTAAACAGGGATGGGGGATGGGTGGGTGATTTGAGGATATGTAGCTCAGTGTGAAGGACAAGGGTTCAATCCCCCGTACCATAAAAATAGATAAGTATTCTTTCCATTCCTGAATGTTTCCCAAAGTATTACCATTGCATTTGATAACACAGGTACATGAAATTCACATAAATATTGTAAAGCTAAACTATCTCAAAGCAAAAACAACTGCTATAGCCAGTATAACAAGTTTCTAAAAGTCAGTGTTTGCCTATTATATTTCATGATGGGCGATTTCTGCTTTCTTCAGTAAAAAAGAAATTTCCACTAACAATGACACTGACATACTTTTGCTGCTTCATTTCCCACTGCCCTTCACTCTGTTTCAGTCATATCCAAATATGTACTTACAGCACCTAAAACATACTACCAATTCCACAAGTCACTCTTCAAAACTCCACTCAGACATCCCCTTGCTATGGGGTCATCCATATCTCCCATCTCCATTCCCTCCTCCTGCCTAAAAAGAATGAATGACTCTATTCTCCTCAGCCGAAATTCTTCACCTCAAACACACTTCTAACATACTATGTGCATGACAGGGATTTTAATTACTTATTTGCTGCTACTTCTCACACTGAAAGCCTATAGGAAGGCTGTAACAGAGTGTCGCAGATATATGCAGAACTCAGATAACATCAGAGGAATTTATACTGAATCTAACCTTCAACTCCATTTGCTCTAGTAAGAAATGAACAAACCCGGGGGAAAAAAAAAATCTCTGTTTTTATAGAGAACCCTACAATTTTTTCTTCTTATCAGGAACAGTAAAAGAGAACAAAATACTTTCACTGACAATCCTCAGTGAAAAACAGAAACACCTGTAAGTAAAGCCAACTTTACAATAAAGCCAGCTTTACTGAAATTAAATAGCTGAGGGAAATTGTAACATTTAAAAATAAATTTCTAGCTGGGTGTGGTGGCACATGCCTATAATTCCAGCACTCAGGAGGCTGAGGCAGGAGGATCGCCACAAATTCAAGGCCAGCCTGAGCTACATAGCAAGACCCTATCTCAAAAAAGACAAAAAAAAAAAAATTTTAGCTGGAGCATGGTGGTACACACCTGTAATATCAGCACTCAGGAAGCTAAAACAAGAACATCAATTCTAGTTCAAGACCAGCCTAGCCTACACAGTGAGTTCAAGGCCAGCCTAAACCACACAGAGACACCTTGTCTCAAAACACAAACAAAAATTTCTAGAACCAGGCATGGTAGCACATACCTGTAATCCTGAGGTAGGATAGAAGAAATAAAGGAGGTAAAAAGGAGACAAGAAGCCATAACTAAAAATTGTACTTTTAAGAAGACTACAACTTTCAGGATTCAGTCAAAGTCACCAAGACGATCCACATCAGCACTCCCTTGGTTAAATTTAGGCTCCTTTCCTTCCAAACCCATCATACCCATAATTCCTCAGGAATATGCAAAGTTCATAAATTGGCTTGAGAAAAAACAGGAACCTAATCCTAAAATAAACAAACAGGTTGAGAGAATCTAGAAAATGTTTAAATTCTTAAAAACAGAACAAAACTGGGCCTGCACCTGTATAATGGGCCACTACCCTTCTAGTAGCGTGGACCACCTTTTCCCAAGGTTTCCACTCCCTCAAGAGAAGGATAAATGATCTCAGTTCCGATAATTAAGCACTTCTACCTCTTGAGGGCTTGTGCTCTATTCCTTTGAGTGTGTACCTTTTAACTTCTGCCTAATAAAACCTTTCCCATATCTTTTACTGGCTAGTCCTGAACATTCTTTTTCCATGAGAGAAGCTGGTGAACCTGTAACCATTCTACAGGTAGTGTGGGTAACTAGTTCCTTATCTCAGCTTGAGAATCTCCTTAGACTCTGTCCTGTGACAAACTCATCCCAGCTACTTAGGAGGCTGAGACAAGAGGATGACAAGCATGAGACCAGCCTGGGCAACTCAGTAAGACTCTGTTTCAGGAAAAAAAGTAAAGCCGGGCATGGTGGCACCATGCCTGTAATTCCAGCTCTTAGGTAGCAGAGGCAGAAGGATTGCCATGAGCTCAAAGCCAGCCTGAACTGTGTAGCAAAACACTGCCTCAAAAAAAACCAAAATAAAATAAAAATAAGGGTTCAGCGGTATAGTGCTTGCCTAGCATTCACAAGGCCCTGGGCTCAAGAAGCAGTATCACAAAAAAAAAATTTTCTAAAAATGATAAAGAAAGGGGGAAAAAAAAGGGGGGGAAAGAAAAAAGAAAAGTTAGCAAGCATATCTACATAGGAAGAAAGAAAAACAACAGGACAGCCTTATTGTTTAAATTTAGGATAACATAAATAAACTGATCATTTTTGCAGATGTTGGAAATTTGAGTACAACTATTCAGAAATATGAATATTATCCATTCTTAGAGAAAGAGGATAAATCCCTGCTATAAGTAGGAATAAAGCCTCTTTTTGCAAAGCTGAACATTTTACAATTAATAAAGGTCTTTCAAGTGCTTATTTCATAAACATATGATGCATCATAACTGTACCACTAAATAAATTTAACCAATGAATAGTTAACTACTAATTAATTGTGAATATTCCTTATTTTTTAATCTTTGAGAAAGATTAACTGTACCACTTGGCCAGTATTCTAAATGGTAGAGTAACAATTATAAAAGAACCTTTGCATTCTGCATTCAGTAGAGAGAGAAGACCAAGAAGACACTATTTCGCAGGTTTTTTTTGTTTGCTTGTTTTTTAAACTCTCTAGCCAGGTGCAGTGGAATGGAGGCAAGAGGATCACAAGTGTCAGGTCAAACTTAGCTGGACCCTATCTCAAAATAAAATTTTTTAAGAGGGGCTGGGAGGGTAGCTCAGTGGTAGAGTGCTTGCCTGGCATGTGCAAAGCCCTAGGTTCATTCCATAGTACCACAAAAAAATAATGATAATAATAATTTTATAAATAAATATCCTAAAATCAAATAATGACCCACTGACCTTCCCAATCTTAAAAAAGTCAAGAAAGATTTCCCAGGGAAGTATTATATTTTTTATTCGATGAAGTTTTTAACAGTCATTTGCAATGTGTGTATTTCCTTAAAGCTATAAATTCCTTAAGGAATTTTACATTATCAAAACATCTGTGTTGGGATTGGAGATCTAGCTCAGTGGTAGAGCACTTGCTGAGCAAGTGCAAGGCCCTGAGTTCAATCCTCTGCACTCAAAAAATATATATATATGTATGTATGTATGTATGCATGGTGGTGGTGGTCATCCTTTACCTCAGAGGATTTATCTCCTACCTACATGATATATTCTATCCTATGAAGGAAAACTGCTGAGTTAGAACTTTAGCAGATATTATTCTTCTAAAACTAATCAATGGGCCTGAAAAAGAAAAACAAAGTTTTATAAGAACAATCAAGACGGAGTGATTAACAGGATGTGGTGGCACATGCCTGTAATCTCACCTACTCAGGAGTCTGAGGCAGGATTGCAAACTCAAAACCAGCCTGAGAAATTTAGCAAGACACTATCTCCAAATTTAAAAATGGGCTCGGGATATAGCTCAGTTGCAGAGAGCTCGCCTAGCAATGCCCTAAGTTCAAACCCCAGCACCACAGACAGAAAGAAATAATACCTAGATGTACTGACTGGCTATTACTGTCCTAGTGAGCCCTTCTCAGGAATGTCTTGCTGCACTGCCTAACTTATCAGGTAACTGCTGGAAAGACCTTCTTAGCAGCCAGTACTACAGATGAATGTCCTCTGAGCTGCCTTCCGCTCTCAGAATCAGCATTCCACTGGAACTGCTACATTGTAAATGCATTACTTTCTCCCTATTCTTATATAAAATCTGTTATAACAAACTTATCTAAAAGGAGACCTAACTATTATCACCTCTCACATCGCACAAGTGTAAAAATGGTGTATTTAAGATTTAAAGATATTTCTAGAAGCTGGGACTATTGGTGCAGCCTGAAATCCCAGCACTCTGGGAGGCTGAGGCAAGAGGATCACAAATTCAAACCCAGCCTGAGGAACGAAACAATTTACTGAGACCGTGTCTCAAAGTTAAATAAATAAATAAATAAAAAGGGCTGGGGATGTAGCTCAATGGTAAAACGCTTGCGAGGCATGCACAAGCTCCAAGTTCACTTCCTACCACACTAAGATCAATCACTGGAATCTTTCTAATAGCTCCCAAATTCGAACCTCAGAGAATCTCTGCAAGATTGTCTTCGATAAAATTCCTCATTTCTTAATCCTTTCTTTCTCACCACTCACTCCCCCATCACCAAGAAAACCCAAAATTGTTTATCCTTTAGGCTAGAAGGCCACACATACTTCTGACCTGCCATTTCCTGATAAGTCAGGCCAGCTGAACTTTTTTTCAATAAGTTCATTCACAATTTATATCTTTATGACTATCATTTTAAGTATTTAAAAAACTTTAAGCAATTATATTCCAAATTACAGTTAAATAAATTTCAATAGGTACAAGGTTTATGAAGTAGTTTAAGGTAAACTACAAAAAGTTATTTTAGTCATCGCATTACGACTGCAATAACACAAAAAAATTTATAGAGTACTGGTTTATGATATTCCATAGATTCAGTAAGTCCATCAAATCTACATATTTTTTGTTTCCGTCTTCGTGGTGTCTCACCAGTAATCTTGATAAGATATTGCTCAGCAATCTCAACAACTATTAATGTATTTTCTAACATCATGCATTTTCAATGTTTTGCAAGCTATTCTTGAACCACATCAAATCTTCTCAATTTTCTTTTCCCTCATATTTCCCTTGTCAAGTTTTAAATCCTGCCAATTCCTCTTTTAGAACTCTAGAGGAGTTCCATTCCACCTCCAGAAAACCTAGTTCACATATCTGACCTACAGAAAAATCTCTCTGCAACTACTTCAAAGCCTAGCAGAGCAACGCACCCAGTTAGCCTCGCAGGATCCCTCCTCTTGAACCATCTTGACAATCCCCTCCCTACCTTATGCACTGCTTTTGCATCCATTTAAACTTCTTGTCATCACCTCCAAGATTCCACTCCCCCATTGCCTGCATCTGTTTTCTTATCCTCCTACTCCCCCAATTCCTGCCAAAAAACCCCGCTAGCTGCCTGTTGCATAACGGCTTCCCCATTACCGTCTCCCGGGATCTTCAGCCCGGCTCGCGCCGGCAGGAATGCCCCTGCCGGGCCCAGCCCCTCCTCCCTTCGGCAACACGCCCCGCGCGTCCCGGGAAGCTGCTCCTCAGGGATTCTCTCTCCGGGCGGGGCGGGCCACCTCCCCCAGCCGGTCTCAGAGCCCGGCGCCCGGTCGCAACTTGGCTCGCGAGTCCCGAGGGCAGAGAGTGCCCGCTCCGCCCGGCGCGGCCCGCGCGCACCGCGGCGCCCGGCCAATCACCGCCGCCATCCTCCCGCTCGGGTGATGTCTTCAGGTGTCCGGGGAGAGCCCTTCGTACTTACGGGCGCGCTCCGCCGCGAGTTAGAGCCCCGGGCGCCGGTCCCCGAGCCCCGGGCGCGGCCGAGGGCGGCTGAGGGGCTCCCGCGGTGGCGAACGGGTGGGCGGCGGCGGTCGGCGGCCCGAAGACATGGGCCTGCCAGGCGGGTGGAGCGCGGCCAAGGATGGGCAGCGGCGGGGACGGAGGCGGCCGAGGCCTCGGCGGGGACGCGGCGCGGAGGCCTCGGTGGGGGCCGCGAGGCCCTGGACCCGATGTGATGCGGCCGAGCTGAGGAGCCGACTGACTGACAAGGAGCGAGGGTCGCCGGCCGCCAGCCGCCAGCGACACTGCGCGGGACGCGGGCGGCCTCGGCCCTCCCTCAGTTTGTCCTCAGCTCGCCCGCCCGCTAGCCCGCTCGCCCGCTCGCCCGCCGCCTCACCTTCAGGACCCGGATCCCTCCCGGCCGGCGGGTCGGCGGCGCTTCGGGCGGCTCCGGGGGCTCCAGCGGGCCCGCGGGCCCCGGCTCCACCTCCCTCATCGGCGGCCCAAGCTGCTCAGGGACGCACGGCCGGCGCGACGGCGCGCGAGCCTCGGCGGCGCGCGCGAGCAGCCGGCGGCCCCGCCCCCCGCGGCCCGCAGGCCCGCAGGCCGGCTCCGCCCTCCGCCCTCCGCCCTCCGCCCTCCGCCCTCCGCCCTCCGCCCTCCGCCCTCCGCCCTCCGCCCTCCGCCCTCCGCCCTCCGCCCTCCGCCCTCCGCCCTCCGCCCTCCGCCCTCCGCCCTCCGCCCTCCGCCGCTCCTCCAGACCTGCGTAGCTGCGCGCGCGCGCGCGCGAGCGGAGGGGCTGCGTGTCTGTTGGCTGGCGGCCGATCCTCGGGGTGTGGAGCGCGGACCGCGGAGCCTCCGCAGGATGGGCCTCTGCTGCCGCTGATCTGCGTTTGGAGGACTGAGGCGCAGGGAGGATAATTTGCTACTGTGCCGGCCCTCGAAGTAGCGGCAGGAAGAAAGGGGCCCGATGGGGCCTGGACCTGTCAATTGTGACCCCTTACTGCACTTCACCAAGCGTGGTTCTTGGAACTTCCCTCTCCAAGATGTATTCTTTCTACTCTCAAACTGGCCTTTTACCTGAAGAGGCAAAGCTGTAGAACGAACTGTTGAGAATGCTAATTTTAGCAAAGTCTTTTCCTGTTACAATTGGAAATCCTCACCACCCTCTTCGGCGAATTTGACCCAACCTCCCATCCATGTATGAATTCCCTTTTCTCCTCTTGTAGCAAAATTATCAGAATTCTGTTCTCGGCCTCAAGCAGTAATATGGTCTGAGTCATTTTTGTACTTGCAAGTCTTAATTCAGAAAAAATCTTTTAAAAGTTATTTTCTTCTAGTCCCTACGGTGGTGGTAGTTTTATGCTCAGCTGACCAAATTTGAAATCAGACAGTCTGATTACGCATCTGTTCTACCCGTTAGAACTGTATACCCGCTGTGCAAATGACTTGATCCAAGCCTTTGGTTCTTAAACTGTGAAAGAGATTAGTATGTGCCTAGCCAATAGGGATTCATATAGCCATAATTCTAAAATTCCAAATTTAAGATTCACTCAATTTCCCAAGTACTCTTAATCCCTCCTGCATTTTCCTAGGAGCCTTCTGACTTTTAGAGCTTCTTGTCTAAACAGGTATTTCCTCTTCTAACAACTTGTAAGGAATTAAACTGCACAAACCAATAACTTATTGATCTTTGAATAATTAGTAAAAGATAGCATCACCTATTATCCATTGCTTCAGCTTCCTTAGTCCAAACTATAGGTCTAGAATATTAATAGTAATTATAGGCTTAAAACAAGAGATCTTTGAGATCTAACAAGGCAGTCTGTGTCCTTCTGAGCTTTTATCCATTGAGAGATATTTTACATGCCAAGACAAAATTTTGTTCTGGAACATTCTGACCCCAAATTATTTTTTCTGTAAAAATGGTCACTATTTTCTCCCTTCACATTACTTCCCACTTATCAAAATTCCAGTAAACTTCATTTCTTGGTCTCACTATAATGATTAAAAATTATGTCTCTTTGAGTCTGGTATAAGGTGAAAAAAGTTTTAGCATTGTCATTCTCCCAAGTTTTCCTTCAACTTTGAACTTATTCTAAGAAACCTACTAAATGTAGTTGTATTTCTATTTCAGAGCTTACTGGTTAATTTCTTCCAGCAATAATTTTGGTATTTGTGGGACAGTCGCCATATACAGCTAGAAGTGGACTTAACCAAGACAGACTGATAAAAAAAAAAAAAATCATAGTTCAGAGTGTTTCTAAATGCCTGTTGCTTGAGGTACTTACACATTACTCGTACAATTTCCAGTTCTCTTAAATAGTAACACTTTACTGACTGAGCACAAGAAAAGATCTTTTCCCAGGATTAAAGTTTGACTTCATGCTACGGAACATGGTAGACGGTTATCTTCTTAATGGGATAATAAGCTAAAGCATCAATTTGGAATTAAAGCATATGCTAAAAATTATATAAAAGGAAGATAATATACAAAGGAGAGGAGCACCAGAAAGGGAGAAGGGGGAAAAGCAGGAAGGGAACAAAGGAAAGAAAGGGGAAAGGGAAATCATGGAAAATTATGAATAAACCTGCTGTAAATAGGGAGGGAGGGAATAGAGGGGAGGGGTGGGGAAGAAGGGGGAGAACCAAGATGCATCATGTATGGGTACAAAATAAATGTGATGAATGTGAAGATTAAAAAAATAAAAATAAAAATTATGTATTTACTAAACAGTACTATCTCTTTTAAAAGGAAAAAAGATCAATCCAACAGCACCAAAAAATAAAAGGAAAAAAGAAAGCCACCAGGCCAAATGTTTCAAGGGATTGTTTATGATAGAGCTCCCTTTAAAGGTCCCCACCATTTAAGATCTAACTCAGTAGTGACAACCAGTTGATTATTTTCTTTTCAAATCATACACTGCATACTTTGTTTCAAAGGTCAGGTATTTATGCTCTCCCCCAGTTCAAAGCAATGTGCATTATGTATGCCAAGGGTTATATAACTATAATTTCTGGAAACAGTAAACAGCTGAGACTAACCTTAAAAATAAATTCCTCTGGGATTTTTTGGTGTGTGCAAAAATCCATCTGCCCTCACTGCAGGTTCATTACAAAAATCACTGGATCATGCCAAGAGACAGAAGTCATTAGAATCCCTATATTCTTCCTATGGCAACTGTGCACTTTACATTCTTTATGCCAGGAGCTTCTTCCAATCTTCATTATGAAATAGGAAGACAATCTAAACAATGAAAGCTCCTTTCTATCAGATTTTTGTAGAGGAGCTATACCTAAGAGTCTTATATCTAGTTCGCACTTACTCAATGATCATAGTCATCTTTTTTTTTTTGATCATAGTCATCTTTAGGCCTAAATCCATTGTTATTCTACCATAGGTTAAGCAGATTTAGATATTCTTCATCTTTTTTCCACACAAACATACACGCTGGCTTCGAAGTCTGAAGGAGTATTTTTCCTTGAACTTTTTTATTGTAGTGCTGGGGATCAAACTCAGCCCTGTGTATGAGCACTCTACCACTAAGCAACAGCCCCAATCTTTTGAACCTGTTCTACAAATGAGGGCAGCCGAATGAGTGAGATCATCTCCAGGAAAAACCCTTAACAGTGATTAAACTTAATTTGGTACTTCTAGAGTAAAGTTCAAATCTAAGCACAATTGACTGTACTGTTGAAAAATGTCTAGTGTTTATTTCCCAGCTAAAATTTTTGTTATGACTTTTATATTTTCATCTAATTATGTGTAATGTGTCAAGCAACAATGATGAATTTTAACTAAGCCATATAGAAGGCAATATTATAGATATATTGCTTATCAAACAGTGCCAAAGGGCACTTCTGTATAAAACAGATAACTGTCAAGGGCTATGCCCTTCCCTTTTTCAATCAAGGGACTGTCATATCCTCCCCTTTCTCAATTAAAAGACTGTCAAAGGTCATCAGAGTAAGAGAAAACCTAAAGCTTTCCACCCCAAGAAAAGAATTCATATTAAAAAAAAAAAAAGAGTTCATGTAAAATAGGCCATAAAATACAATTCATTTTTGCTAAGCTTTCCTTTCCTTGTAACAATTTACAAAAAGGGGCTTATAATTAAAACCTCTTCACCACTCTTAATATACATTTCATCTTGATATTTCTTTGCCTAGAGAATGCTGTATAAAAGGAACACTAATGGGTAAATGCTCTGGAATACAAACTCATTCAAGGCTTCTAATTCACTTGTAAGAAGCAAGGAAGCAAATTTTAAATCATTGAGTATTGACTTTTTATTATTAGTCACTGTTCATAATTTGTTTCAACCGAAAGACAATACACACAGCAGATTTCTAATGCATCCCATGTAAATGTTTACAACCATTTTATTCCTCACTCGCCTCTAAGACTTATTTAAATTTTTTTACATCTCAAAAATATGTCTGCAATAATTAGAACTTCATTTAGCTGTTCCACTTGGAAACAGCCTTTTAATATTTTTACAGTAAAGAAGATGTGATGGGGCTTAATGAAAATGTAACTTACAACATTATCAAAGAAAAAGGACTTTACAGGAACACCGGGGGAGCTCACAAAGGAAAGAGTTCAGAAGCTCTTCCCCATGAGGTCCCCAAATAAAAACAAAACACACAAAGCGCAAATGCAGGTTCTTTAAAAAAAAAAATTCCAATGCTCCATCTTGAAGCCAGAATCAGCCTCGTAGAAGTTCATGAAGCAACTCAGAAAGTTGCCTTGGTATTTCCTTCTGTTCAAGTGTTCCAAGTCCTGGAACCTTGTCGATGGGACCCACTCACTACTATTGCTTGAAAAGGTTTTTCGCTTCCAGTTCTAGAAGCAGCTCCCATCCTCCCAAGCCAAAGCTGGTCAAAAATGTTTTACAATTCAGAACTCTCTGAGCAATCTCTCTTCAATGATCCTCCCCACTCCCAAACTCATGAATACATACACCAACATATACAACTGCTCCCCAACCACAAAGTTCATGAATATGCACTTTTTGTTCTCTAATTCTGTAGGACACTGTGGCTAAAATACATTCACTAGGAAAAAAAAAAATACACATTCATACTCGTTCTTTTTTCTAGCTCTCATGGCCGAAATATATTCCAATGCAGAAGATAATGAAGTTCAACCTCAAAAGTAGTATTCCCTAACTTCCAACCTCTTCTAGGAGAACATAAAAACGGAAAGCATGTCATGTAGTAAATGGAAATATTCAAACTATTAGTGCTGGACAGTTTTAAAAGTCTATTTTCATAAATGAGTGGGACAAAGAAAGAATACAAACCATAACTTTCACGTTAGCAAGAGGAAAGACTCCTTTGAAGTATTACACTGAGGAATGTTTCTTTAAATGAGAAAGACCTTAAACTTAACAGATGATCACTAAACAGTGGAAAACTTCCGTGACTATCTAAACCACCTCAAAGTAACAGCACCAAAGCTTTGTGGGAGGAACTTCTCAGGGAAAGCACCCTTCCTACAGTTGAGATTACTTAGATTAATTCTTTTAGGATTATTGAGGGTAGGGTGGAGGACAGGTTACAAACTACTCTCAAAAAGGGAAATGATGAGGTACAAGTGCATATGAAATTGTCAAAGTGTGTGAGGACTCACTGCTTACCACCCTAGGGTTACTAAATAGCCACAGAAATCACCCTTTCATTGCAATGGCTCTGGAGTTGTAAAATCCATCCAAATTTGCTCCCCCTTAAATGGTTGTATTTGAGAAAGAGAATTACTGAAATGTGCAAGTGTTCACAGAAATTAAGAGATTTCTCCTTTTAGCTGCAAGACCAAGTGAGAGGAGAACTAATGCTGATCCTAGAAACTAAGGCACACTGAAGCTTTCAAAGATCCAATCATTTGAAACAGTCTTCATAACCATCAGTATCCTAGGCAGTTATTTGGCTGCTAGTCCTTCAATATGGTGCTCAGGTTCAATCTCCGAAATCAAGTCATATTCTATCACAGCACCCTTTGTGTTAAGGCCATGATATTTTATTCCTTCTATGCAAAAGCAGGGATGATCATCAGCTCTACCTCAAAACTCTGATCACCCAAGCAGACGCTTTGTCAGCAGAGTAGACTCTTTCCAGCTCCATTAGCTAGTATTGTCTTAAAGCATGGTGTCGAGCAGATTTCTTCAGAGATTCAACTCACGTGAACCAAAAGAACTTGAGCTGGTTAGCTACAAATATAAGGGAGAAAACAAAACCTCTACACAAAGAGGAATGTTAACACAAATTCTATTCAAAAAATCCACCATTACGTTAATCCTATCATGTTTCACAGCATTAAATATCCATCCAATGAAATCAGTCTACAAAGAAACCTTTAAAGGCTATTTTCCATTGCACAGGCACAGCAGTTGTAGGAAGTGTGCGCTAGTCCACACTTACTATAAACAGGAGATAATATCCTGTTCTTGACTCAGCCAACCATTTAGTCGGTGAAGTTTTATCAGAATCTTGCTCTTATACACAATTAAGACCAGAAAGTTTCCCTTTTGGAGCCTTTAGTTCAACTCCAGTTTGTCAAATGTTAGGAATAGTCTAGCATCTGATACAGAGCTAGGTTTGACAAGACACTGAAGATTTTAAGTAAAGGCATAGTGCAACGGGGGTTTGGGGTGGGGAGGGTATCTGTATCTGGGTTTAAGACTGAAGCCAAGTAGTCATTATACTGGATAATACAGTAACAATTTCAAACATTTCAAAAGCAAGGTGGGCCCCACTTTTTTCTTCTGCTATACATAAGACATGGTGCATGTATACTTGAATATACATAGTACATCCAACTTGTACCACAGAGTCAGCTTCACCTCATTCCAGCAACTCAATTTTAAGGTTTGGTAACACAAGGATCCTTTCTAAAAAGCACTCAGCACTCTTACTAGTTAAAAAAGGTCAAGTCTTTAATACAGATATTCATGAAATTGGTCTCTTTCAAGAGATCAATTTCTCAGACTCAGGAAAGGATAATCCTACCCTATGGTGAACATAAGACTTCCTCTGACATAGAGGGCAAGGAAGCTACAAGGCTTCATTCCAACACCATGAAGTACAATATAGGAAAGATTTCTTTAACCGTGTGGTCTTTATTTCAGTGCCAGTGTTACAGATACAACACAAATGTTCCAGTTCAAGGAAGGAATTCAAATGGAATGCCAAGGACCAAGCCAGGCTCTGGAAATAAAAGGGAGGTTTGGAGTAATAAACAAGATGACTCCCATATGCTCCAGGATGAGTCTTGCTCTTCCTATGGGCAAAGGTTTTCATTAAGGAGTCTGTTCTTTAAAACTGGTGGACTTCTCTCTCTACCCACTTACCACAGTTCAAATGGGCAAGTGACAGACTTGAGAAAAGCTTTAAAATTTGTGGTGGGGAAAAAAAATAAAATAAAATAAAATTTGTGGTGGGAGTAAGGTCATTAATAACTATTAATGCATCTTTTAGGAGGTGTCCACTTTGCACTTTAAGGGGAATCAATTTTGAAAATCATGGAGAGTATTCATGACTACAGCTGAAGAATGGAGAGAAAGGGGAGCTGGAAGAGCCCTGGAAGTTTCTATTACAAATAGAGCACCATATCCTTCATGCCAAATCTCAACAAAAGCTCTTTGTAACTGCATCTGTCCAGTGTTTACAAATAACCTCTCAAGGTCTGACCAGTTCTTGATAACAAACATACATACATATATGTGTGTGTCTGTGTGTATACAGCAATGCACGGAAAAGGCTACCAGGAACCTAATGCCTCTTTCAAATATTGGGGGAACCAGTAGAAAAAGGCAGGGCTCCCTAATGTCCACTGTTACATTTTCACTCCGAATGCCAGATGTAAAAAGCGCCTGAAGATGGTAAACCAGCTCGTGAGGAATAAATACCCCACCGTGCCCAGTCCACAGAGAAACAACAGTAGAAAGAAGGGGCCACTCTGCTGCAGAGACGAAGTGAATGTTTTCTCGCCATAATTCCAGTCCTCTCCTTCCAACCAGCTGCTTATGGCCTCAGGGGCCCGGGGAATGTTGATTCTGGCTGCAAATGTGGGACAGGTGGAGAAGTGCAGAAAAGGAAGAGGAGGAAGAGTGCAAAATAGCCTCCAGAAGCAGCCAGCCTCAACAGTGAAGGAGAGGACATTAGTCTTTAACAATGCTTCAAGGTCAGCAATAACTTCAGGAAAATCCTCCTCAACAGTTCTCTTCAGCTCCTCATGCCCACAGTACAGTTGGGGGGAACTTGTCAGCAATCGCAACCTCCTTCCCAGAGTTCCTTTGATTGAGTGGGATAAGAATGAGAATGACGCCGGACCCTCATTGCCAGGACTGAGGGGGAAAGTTGTTCACCTCTGCTAGATCTTGCATTGCTGAGCCCTTGTGATTATATGTGAGCTTGATCCTCATTCGTAGCTGTTGCTGTAAAAGGGAAAGAGAATCACAAATTAATAACAAGTAGCTGGGACTATAGGAATGGACCACCACATACCTGGCTCTCCTAGTAACATTTACAGAGTGCTTTCAGAAAAAATTCAGCCCTTGTATCTACATCTCCAGAAAAAGAAGATAAACACATAATCATGCTCTACATTCAGGGATACTGTTGCTTTTTGTGCAAAATCTCTAGTAAATGTCAACATAAATTTGGTGGGGTTTTTTTGTTTTCTTTTTGTTTTTTTGAGATAGGGTCTCACTATGTAGTGCAGACTGGCCTAGAACTTGTGGCAATCCTCCTGCCTCTCCCTCGCAAGTGCTGGGATTACAGGCGTGCACCACCATATCTGACCATAAATTTGATTTATTCCCAAAGTATAAAAGAAAATAGTCCAAAGGTAACAGCATAGTTTGAAGAAAACGCCCTTACTAAGTAAGTATTTTTGCAGTATGTCGAAGACTTCAAATACTAACACCCTAATAAACTTTTTACTCTATACATCAGGTAGTCAAAAAAATTTGTGCTTTTGCTAATGGCAAACATGGTACTCAAAATATAGTGAACAGCACACAGCAAACTGTTACAAGGAGGAAATTATACTGGTCTTATGAGGAATTACTAGAGATTTTCAAGGTGAAGAAATTCTCTGAACTACTTCCAAAATTTATCTGAAAACAAATTAATTACTATTAAGTAAAACCAATTTAATTCTTTGAAAAGACATAGTAAATGTCTTTTTTTTGGTGCTGGGGATCGAACTCAGGGCCTTGCGCTTCTGAAAAAGTATTTCTTAATTATAGTCTCTATAAAGTTATTTTCTTCATTTGAGTGCTTCATTTAAAATGCTCCCATTTTTGCTACGCATACTTCATAATTACAGCAGTAAATATGGGTATTTAGTTCAACAAATGCTCTTATCTCAGATTTCAAGTTTTGTGTAGACACAAATGTCTAAATTTCATCCTGTCCTTAAAGCTGTATCGTTAATCTTCAGAAGAGGAGGGAGTAGGACAATGAATGAATGACAGTGTCTTGTGTGTGTGGGTGGGTGTGTGTGGGTGTGTGTGTGCATGCCTGCCCACGTGCATGCGTGTGCTGCTGGAAAGCAAGCTTAGGTAAACCCTTAGGCATGCCAGGCCAAGTGCCCTACCACTGAGCTATATCCCCAGCCCCACAGACTTTTTGTTGGGGGGGGGCAGGGTGAGGATACATTTTACTAAGATGTCACTAATCCACTATGTCTCTGAGCTCCATTTATTTTCTACAAAAGAACAAAGAAGTTAGACCAGGAATTTTCATTGATGTCTTCTCTTTGAGTCACAAAATACCAAAGAAATAAAGCAAAAATTCATTTTGGGAAATAAGCTTACATATTGCTCAGATATTGGCTTCAAATGTGCTACTCACCTTCTGTGGGTTCAGAACTTTAATGACCTGTGTGATGGTCCCTGTATTAAATGCTGGGACAATGCTGCTGCTAGGAGACAAGAGCTGCAGCTGGAATGTCTAAGGAGGAAACAAAGGCCACTCTTCAGAAAAGTAATACATAGTGTTAAGTCAGACATATCAACAAATAAAAATTTAGATACCCAGCTGATGGGTCAAGTAACAGATTTATCCTAATTTCTGCGCCCACTATTTGTTTACCATGTACCTGCAATTCACAGTATAGGGGCTGTCACCTACTGTATTTGTAAAAACAAATTGTTACATGTTTGATCATGAAAACAAGTAATGAACCACCCAGCTCTTTCTGGCAGAAGGAATTTTAGCTACTATCAGAAGGTGACCAATTCTTGTCCTGGCACCTGAACAGTAACTGATCAACTATTCAAGTAAAAACTGGGTACCTGTGAAACAGAAAAGAAAGAAAGAAACCAAGAGAACAGCCTTCTAAAACTAAGAA
This sequence comes from Hystrix cristata, assembly GCA_004026905.1. Lineage (NCBI taxonomy): Eukaryota > Metazoa > Chordata > Mammalia > Rodentia > Hystricidae > Hystrix > Hystrix cristata. Next base: position 46,489 of record PVJO010007863.1, on the reverse strand, counting down.
GGCAACAGGCTGGTCACTGACTATAGGCCTTTGTGCTTTTGTATAACTGGATGACTAGGCCCCAGAGACTTGAACCTTTGTTTTTTAAAACCTGCATAATCTGGAATGTGTTGAGACTTCTTCCTACATGAGAAGGGAAGGAAAGGCTTGAAAGAGCCAGCTTGTTAATGTGTAAATGGAACATCAGGATCACTCCATTTAAGAACACAGTGCCCTAAAAGAAAAAACACCTAAGAACTACACTGTACTATATCAAAAAACCTGTAAGAACCAAACACGGTAATTTGTAGAGTACTGCTGGGTTTTGTTGATAGGAATGAGTGATGAACATGCTATGAGCAACTAAGGTAAACCATACTGCACTAAGTAGCTATTCTTACTAGGACTTTGAAAACTTTTCCTGAGAAAAACAGAGAACGTCTTCTCTCAAGCCAAAAGTGACAAGAGTAAAGATTCAATCTCAAAGTAGATTAATTAAGTCTAATTCAAAATTCTGTGGTCAACATGACTTATATAAGCTAAATTGTTACTCATTACTACTATATTCAGGGGCTTGGTGATGTAGCTCAGTGGTAGAGCACTTGCAAGGCAGCACAAAGCCCTGAGTTCAATCCCCAGCACCTCCTCCAAAAAAGAGAAAAAGATACTACTATACTTCATTTAAGATACCATCAATTGTAACTCACATCGTTTTATGTACTACTGAGAAAGAAAAGAGTGCCCACTGAACTACAAGTTAATTAATTTTAAAATGCACTCCAATTTCCAATATATTAAACAATGCAAATAGTACATAGGAGAATCTATGAAATGTGACACTTTGATGTTCTAGCATCATAATTTATTATATATACATTACAACACCAAGAATAAAGCCATGGTTTTTGTTTTTTTTTTATATTTTTCTTTTTCGAGACAGGATCTCTCTACTTAGTTTAGACTGAATCTTTTTTTTTTTTGGTGCTAGGGATCAAACTCAGGGTCTTGCGCTTGCTAGGCAAGGACTCTAACCATTGAACTAAACCCCCAACCCCTTGTTACACAGTTCAGACTGGCCTTAAACTTACTATGTAGCCCAGGCTGTCCTCGATCTTGCAGTGATCCTCTTGCTTCAGCCTCCCAAGTGCTGAGATTACAGGCCTGCACCACCATGCCCAGCAAGGCCATGTATTTTTGGTTTTTGTTTTTGCTTTTTTTTTTTTTTTTGTAATAGTATTCACTGGCTGGCCTCAAGCTCACTATGTAGTTCATGGTGGTTTTTAATCCCTGATTCTCCTGCCTCAGCTTCCTGAGTGCTGGGATGACAGGCGTGATACCATGCTAGGCTCTAAGGCCATGCTTTAATAGAAAAGGTAAAGTAACCAGTGTAAAACCCTAAATTGTAGCAGCTAACATTTGCTGAACACTGAATACATGAAAAATGTGTCCAATAGTACCCAGCACAAAAACTCATTTATTCCTGAAAGCAACCCTATTAAGCAGCTATTATCACTGTTCCCTTCGCAAATAATCTGAGACACTGATTAAATAACTTCCTTCATGCCATACAATCAGTATTAAAATCTAAACAGAACAGCTCTAGATGTCATTAGTGGTTCTTAACTACTTCACATTACTGCTTTTAAAGCATCTACATATTTTGACTTTAAAACTTCTTAGCAAAGTTTGAAAGTCAGTGTAACCCATAAATATCTTCAATCTCTAAAAACATGCTGTCTGAATGCCAGTATCTCACATGTCACTAAGATTAGGTTAGCTTAGTCTAAAGCAGTGGTTAGCAAAGCATGGCCCAACATTTGTTTCTGCAAGTAGTTTTACAGAGAGAGAGCCACAGCCATTTATTCACATATTTTCTACAGCTGTTTCTGCACTAGATCAGCAGAACTAAGTATAACAAGAGAAGATATGGCCTGAAATAAAATTACTGTATAGTCTTTTATATAAAAGGTTTGCTCACACCTGATTGATTGATTGATTTTGGTGCTGGGGATCGAACTCAGGGCCTTGAGCTTGCTAGGCAAGCACTCTAACCACTGTGCTAAATTCCCAGCTGAAAGTTGTCTCAATTAACTTTAATTCTATATTCGATTTTGTTTTTATAGGTCTTTACTGCACTATTATTAGTGTTTATATCAACCTTTTCTCCCCTGACCATTATCTGACCGTTCTTTAGAATTCTACTCATTACTGTTTTTTTTTTTTTGTTCTGGGGATCGAACTCAGTCTACTCACTACTATTAAATTTCCTTTTTTATCCTACAGTACTAAGCACAGAAATATCTGTAACCAAGTAAGAATTATTCACTAAAAATGACAGCTTCAATGACCCCTAACAGTTATATTATTGTTAGTTGGAGTTAAATACACAAATTTAATCTCCAAACATTAAAATACATCCTTCATCAGATGCAAGAAAAAAAAAAACAGCTAATCTTTAATCAAAGGAAAAAGGCAAAGAAGACATTGTAGGTAGTACCTTTGGTACTGCAGCCTGGAAAACAAAGTCCGTCATGTCTAACTCTGTGCTGTTAGAGGCCTGTATCGTTATCACTGTTACACTGGGGTTGGTGTTTGACCGTTCAAAGGTGAATTCTATCTTCAAGCCATTCTTACTGTATGCTGTGATGGAGGGGATACCTGGGAAAGTAAGAAAGATCAGTCTTATTGCAGTCAGCCTAATACTTGAAGAATTATTACTACCTTTCCTCAATAACCACCTTGCATTGCTCAGTGCTCCAAGTGAGGATGGAAACAACAGTAATTGTACCTGCAGTGATGTCATTGAAGAGAGGCTGTGATGAAAGCCCATCCAACAAGAAGGGGGGCTGAGATATCTGTGAGACTGAGGCAGGGGTAGGAGCAGCAGTTGGAGCACCTAAAGGAAATAGTCCAATGGGAAGTCAACCTCAGCCAGCATGACAAAGCTCACTAAGAAAACAGAATATTATTATGATCTCAAGTTAAGGAAAGGATTCTTCAAACAATAAGCAAATAACATGACCAAAAAAAGAAGAATTAAAAGTTCAAATATTTTAACTCCTGCTCATTAAAAAATACTGTAAGGAAAAAAAAAAGAAAAATGAGAGATCACAGGCAAGAGAAAATGTCTGCTATAAAATAACAAATGGACAGGAATTCAGAACTATATATATATATATCTTCTTCTACAAATCTACGAGGAAAAGATAACTAAAAAGTGCTAAAACATATGAACAAGCAATTCACGAAAGAGGGAAATGTAAATGAAAAGGGACTCTTACAGAAAGTATACTCAATATTACCAGAGCAATGATGAAAATGGAATTTAAAACCATACTGAGATGTTACTTCACAGGCATCAAAATACTAAAAACTTCAGTGTCTGATAATACCAGATAACGGTAAAAATACGGAACAAGGGGGACTTTTAAACTCTGCTATTGGAATGTAAACTGCTACAACCAAACAAGACAATTTCACAATAGGAGAGTTGAACATCTGTATACAGTACCCTTAAACTAAATTTCCTCAACTTTGACACTAATGACATTTTAGGACAAAAAACTCTTCATTGTAGGGGGCTGAACTGTGCATTGGAAAATGTTCAGCCGTGCTCCTGGCTTCTATGCATTAGATCACTCCCAGCTGAGACACTGAGCTACACTATCTATACCTCAGCCTCCCATGCAACTCAGATTATAGGCATCACCCATCCCAGCTCATGCTTTTGATTAATTCTTCCATATGTACAAAAATGTGTTCACAATTTTTTTTTTTTTTTGGTTTTTCTTTTTGAGACAGGGTCTCACTATGTAGATCAGGCTACCTTGAACCACAATAGCCCAGGCTGGCCTCGAACTTGCAGCGATCCTCCATCTCAGCCTCCAGAGTGATGAGATTACAAACTGGTGACCCATGCCCAGTTCACAGAAAGATAATTTTTAACAGTGAATTGGGAAGAACTACAATGTCCACCATCACATGCTGGCTTCGGCAGCACACACACTAAAATGTCCACCAACAGAATAATAGGTAAACGTGGTACACTGACACAATAAAATACTAAACATATACAACAGTAAGAAATGTATTATGGATTATTCTCACAAATGTAACATTTAGCAATAAAGTATGACATTCAGTTGGATACTTTTTCTTTTGGCAGTACTGGCAATTGAACACAGGGCCTTCTCTCACTGAGCAACATTCTCCTTATTTTTTTTTTTCCTTTTTTGGGTGCTGGGGATTGAACTCAGGGCCTTGTGCTTGCTAGACAAGTGCCCTATCACTGAGCTAAATCCTCAACCCCATTCCCAGACCTTTTAAAATTTTTTGTTATTTTGAGACAGGATCTCACTAAACCACTACATCGCCCAGGGTGAGCTTGAATTTACACTACTGCTTAAGCCTTCTAGAGTGCTAGATTACACTCAAGCACCCACCATGCACACTTTAGGTACTATTTCTAAAGTAAAAATTGACAAAAAATACTGTACATTGTACCAAGAAATGTCCAGGAGGCTGGGGATTTAGCTCAGTGGTTAGAGTGCCTGCCTCACAAGCACAAGGCCCTGAGTTCGAGCCTCAGCACCAGAAAAAA
>PVJO010007863.1:0-41810 GCA_004026905.1 Hystrix cristata | reverse complement strand
ATTTTTTGAAAACAGGAAATGGGATGAGGAGGGGGAAAATAAAAACACAGATAACACCAACCCTCTTAATATTTTTTTACAAGCTAGGTAGGTCAAGACATTTATCAAATTGTTTAATTATTAGATATTACATAATAAAATTTTAATACACACATCTTGGGGGAGGGGATACAAAGTGGGGGGGAGATCATCATACTATCATTTTTATTTGATCTTCTCAAATAAGAACAAGTTCAGGATCATACAGTAGAAGGCAAGCCTTAGAATATGACCATGAATTCAGAGAAATCAAGATCTAAGAAAAGGTCTTAGAAAATTCAGCAAAATAAAGAATGCATTTTCTATTTAAGGGATTACAAGTCACCTATGAAATTAACTAAAAAGCTGGACAAGGTGGCTCATGCCTGTAATGCCAGCACTCAGGAGGCTGAGGGAGGAGGATCACCGTGAGTTCGAGGACAGCCTGGGCTGCATAGTGAGTTCAGAGCCAGCCTGAATTACACAGCGAGACCCTGTCTCAAAAAACAAAACAAAACAAAACAAATTAACTAAATATATACCATTTAAAAAGAATTCGGGGTGTATAGTAGTGGTAGAGAATATGCTTAGCATGTGCAAAGATCTGGGTTCAAATCCAGCAACCCTTCCAAAAAAAGAATTAACAAAATAAACACAAGCCAGGACATCTCTATTAAAAAGAAAAAAAAAAAAAAAGATACTAAAGAATACTAGGGTGAAAAGCCAACATACTAAAAATTACCAAAGACAGCAGAAATACACAGATGGCTATGCAAAGCACAAAAACCAAAAACAAATGAGAACACCAAAGAATATTAATGAAGTTCAGTGAATTTCTGACTTAAGAACGAATTCCATTCTGGGAGAACGTTCGTAAGCTGAATTCGTTTATAAGTCCAACAACGTGAGTCTTATGTACCTTTGACACAAATATACAATGTAAAGCATAAAAAACCAAATGCAAGGTCCATTCATATTGGTGAAAATTCACAACTCGATTATTTGTAAATTGAGACTTACTGTATACAAAGAAATATTCATATACTTCTAGTTTTCATAAATGTACCAATTTATAATTTTGCTACCAATTCCCATTTTCAAAACAATTTTAGAATTGGGAACAATGGCACATGCCTGCAAACCCACAGCTGTGGGAAGCAAAGGCAGACAATCACAAGTTCAAGTCCAGCCTGGGCAACTTAGCAACTTAGTGGGACACTGTCTCAAAATAAAAGATAAAAAAGTGGTAGGAATGTATCTCAGTGGAGAACCCCTGGGATCAATCTCTAGTATTGGCAGAAAAAAAAAAAAAGTGCACTTCAGAGAAAATCAGAGCCTATCCAAGATATATGTACAACATGTCACAAACTCCTTCAAATTTTACTTTTTTTCTCCTACAAAAACACACTAAACAGTTTAGGAATAACAAACTTGCTGCTCCAAACCTTCTAGAAACACATATTAATCCATTTTCAAACTGGTAATGCATACCTGCAATCCCAGCACTCTGGGAGGCTGAGGCAGAAAGACAGCAAATTTGAGTCCAGCCTATTCAACCTAGTGACTTAATGAGGCCCTGTCTCTAAATACTAAAAAATAAAAAAGGGTTGGGGATGTAGCTCCATGTGAGAGCCCTAGGTTCAATCACAGCACCATGAATCTATATATTTTCATATATCCACTGGTTTACAGTACAATAATCCATAGCTGTGAAGGCAGATTAAAGAATCTAGAATTCAAAATTTTTAACTTTAAAAATGTAAAGAAAATGAGAAAAATGTGTTTTAAACATACTATGTGGGGCTGGGGATTTAGCTCAGTGATTAGTGTGCTTGCCTTGCAAGCACAAGGCCCTGAGTTCGATCCCCAGCACCAAAAAAAAAAAAAAAACATACTATGTGGGCTGAGGCTATAAGTACAGCTCAGTGGTATAGTGGGAAAAAAAACCCACCGTGAACAAAGAAAGTCTAGACTTTTAAATATTTTACCTTTTTTCTTTGTTTTGACAGCAGAGGGGACTTAAGCCAAGGCATTACACATGCCTCATAGAGTTCTGCTATTACAGGCATGTACCACCACCACATCCAGCTTGAAAACAGATTAGCATGTGTTTTTAGCACGTATGAAGCCCTGAACAGTAAAGCCCTTTAACACTGAGCTACATCTTCAGTCCTTTTCTTTTTTATCATCCTCAGTCCTTTTTAAAAAATCTTTGAGACAAAGTCTTGTTACATTGCCCAGGCTGGCCTGGAACTTGCACTCTTCCTGCCTCAGCCTCCCAAGTAGCAAGGATCACAGGTGTGCGTGCACCACTATACCCAGCAATACTTATACGTAACACTAGAAAAACAAGAAAGAACAAAAACAAAATACTGAGCAATTCACTTTCAAATTCTCCCTACTTGTTCTAAGTAGCTGTCTGTCATCTCTCTTTTCCCTCTTTCTCATCTTCAAATACATTTTCTTTCATTTAAAAAAAAATAAACTCTGTAATACATGAGTTAAAAAATTCAAAAAGGAAATTCATCTGCAATACAAATATGCAGGTACACATTCGCCAGGATTGAAAAAAAAAAAACAACAGACTTATAGGTCCAATATTTCACCCATTTGGGCTTTTAAAAAGTGATAATATAAACTCTTACGAGTGTACAATGAAACTGGTGGCCATATAAATTAAATAAAGAGTAAATTGGCTGGGGATTTAGCCCAGTGGTTAGAGTGCTTCCCTTGCAAGCACAAGGTCCTGAGTTAGATCCCCAGAACCAAAAAATAAAATAAAATAAAAATAAAGGGTAAGTAACATCTACCAAGTGGTACTATGTGTCATGCACTGAGTGGGTCAGCAATCCTCCCAAATACTCATGAGGGAAGCAACGATCATCCATAGTTCGATCAGAGTCAGAAAAAACTAAGTAACTCAGACCAAGTAATCAAAAAACAAGGGCAAACTGATATAAGGATGTTTGTTAGAAGCAGCAAGGTAAGAAAAATCTAGAAATAAACTAAACACCCGAGAAATTGAGTAATAGTGCAAACTTCTTTTTTGTTCTTTTTGCTTTTGGGAGTGGTTTTTTTGTTTGTTTGTTTTTCTGAGACAGGGTCTTGCTATAATCTCAGCGAACCTCCTGCCTCAGCCTCCCAAGGGCTTCAATTACAGGTATACGCCACCACATCCAGTAGTAGTGCAAACCTCTTGGTAAAATATTAGCCATTTAAAATTATAGTTATGAAGACTATATTATATATTAGTGCTTTTCCAGTTATCTTGTAGACCTTTAACATCTGAGGATTTGAAATTGACTACATGTAAAAGACTCAAAAGTATGTAACAAGTAGCATTTTGAAATTTTGTTAAGACATAAATAATATGGTATGGGAGCCTGCTGTATTAAGGAAAAATCATTTAGCCTGCGACTACAGGCCTAGCTAACCATTCTACGGCTTTACTATATGGCTGTTTTCTACTTGAGGTCATATGCTGCAACTTCTCATATTTTTTTTTTCCTTCAACTGCAGATGACACCTGTATTTTAAAAGACATTTTAACTTTTTATACTTTATACTCCAATTTAGGATAAAAATCAAACACATTCTTAGATACAGGAGTTCATAATATTGCTAGACAGATTAATTACAAATGTCTACCACATACAGACAGTGATTTTGTGTTTTAAAATATGATAGTCTTTTCAGTATAATGTCTTAAAAGATGTTGTCTATAATATCTGTTGGGAAGGAAATGTCCAGATTTTTCAAATTTCCTTATATGTTTGTTTCCTTTTTTGTTTACATAGCAAACAATGTTTACAGATGTGTGTACAGTGGGCGCCTACAAGAAGAAGTATGTATTTTCAAACAATTTTTTAATGGCTTAACAATTTTTGTAAATCATTTTCAGGCTTCTACAGCTATAAATTCTCACTGTGAATCCATTGCTTGCTCATGTATTAAATGTATTTGCAGTACCAAATATACAAGTTTAGTATTTTTGCCTGTTAGTGATTGTTTCATATGTGTAACATTTCGGTTGAGATGTTAAATGATGGACCAGTACTGTCGATGTGAATGTGGGAAGTAATTTTAATCATGTGTAATTGGTCACAAGGGCTAATCTGCAGTAACTATTGCTGTTTTATTTAACAATGCCTTGTTGCTTTGTATGCATTAACGTTTGGGTGTAAAGATTTTGAGTCTATCCAACAGGGAGCCACAGTATTTAAACTGACCAACCCAATGTTACAACAACTTTGTGGCTAAATGTAAACTAAAAGCCTTAATTAAAGTGGTGCAATTTTGTATAACTTAGCATCAGTAGTTCAATAAATCTGGATCATCATGCAAGGGCTTGTATTATAATTACTTGCCACTTGAATGTGTTTTGTGTAATGTTTCAACAGTGCTAGTAAATAAATACGGGTTTACTTTTTTTTAAAAAACAAGATGTCAACCACATACAAAGGTAAAAACATTCTTAAATAAAAAAATATGTCTAAATTATAATTACGGATGATTTTCTACTTTGGTTACTTTAATTATAGGAAGAATGAGAGGGAGGAAGAAAGACAGGTATTAGGGTTAATATCTCACCACAAATGGCCATAGATATTGAAAACTAACCATGAAAGATAGAAACCTAAAGATATGTCTTAAAATACAAAATAAAAACAAAGGTAACTTGGGTTATATTCTTCCTGAGCCTTAAAATACTATGAATAATTTATTCTCTCCAAATTAAAAGATAGCATTTAAGCAAGCTCCATGAATTATCTTAGAGCATTAATTAACATGGCAGGTTATATCCTAGATGCTGTGAAGGTTGCTTCTCACTTAGTCTCTCCCATCTTCAACTGTTTTATGTGCTGAAAGTCTACACTGTAGTCAGTGTAGTTTTTCCCTGAGGCCTCTGTCCCTATCCAAGCATTAAATAGCTCTAGTCTGGCCTCACCTGTGAGGGTGATGTCTCCCAGCAAATCAAGAAGTTCTCCACCAGCAGATGCTGGTTTACTTGTAGGTGCAGTTGGAATAACAGGTGTTATGTCATTTCCTCCCAACAAATCCAATAAATCATTAGCCTAAACAAGGAAATAACACCTCAATTCATTAGTTATTTCTCTAAACTACATCCAACATAAAGCTCTTTCAATACTTAAAAATAAGGAAGGGAATCATCACCCAGTGCAAAAACATCAAAGGGAATTAGTTAGAAATAAGCTTTAAGGGACTGTAAGATCATCAGAAGCCCCAGAAAAGCAAGAAAAAGGCTACCTGGCTGGTGGGCTGTGGCCCAGAGGGTGGTGGTTTTGTCTCTAGTGGAGCTGGTTCTGTCTCTCCATTTGTCTGCACAATCTCAGAAGGGCCATTTGTGGTCACTTTTTCCATGACAGGCATTCTCTCAAGTAGGGCCGACCTAGAAGAATCTGAAGTAGTTAAATTCTAGGCAGTGAATTTACATTCCCTAACCAAAACAATCACTATTTACTATTTTGAAGCTTAACATGGAAAGCCACCTCCCCCACCCCCCACCACCACACATACACTAAAATAGAAGACAGATTACGAGAGTACCTGACCTAAATTTCTGACTGGATTAAGGGCAGGGAAGAATCTTAAATAAACTGCCCACCTAAATCCCAAAACATGCATTTCAGTGGCAGAAAGACCAGGATCAAAGAAAGGTAAATTAATAAATATTAAATCTCTAATCAAGAAGGTAGATTCTGTACAAGAAAGAAAAAGATGGCAAACATCAAAATGTTAAAAGTAAGGGCTGAGGATTTAGCTCAGTGGTTAGAGTGCCTGCCTCCCAAGCACAAGGCCCTGAGTTTGATCCTCAGCACCCAAAAAAAAAAAAAAAATTAAAAAAATTAAAAGTAATGGGATTTGAGTAAGAGTATTTCTCTTGAAAAAAATCATAACTCCTACTTGTTAAGAAAATGAAATGAAAAATGATGTAAACTTTACATACTGAAAGGATGGGGGAGTATTGGAATAGAATGAAAGAACAGTGTTTATTTTTTTAGACACTAGGCAGAATACAAAGCAAAACAGGTAGTCAATTAGTAAGAATTAAATAGGACTGTAAGCCTAAATTAAACACAAAGAGTGAGTCTTCTTTAGACACTTTATTCAGGATTTTAAGAGGGTGTATGTATTGCTTAATTTCTTTTGCTCACCTCATGTGGTCATATTTCTTAAAAAGTGCATTATATTCTACTGCCCTCTGCTGGAGCTCCACATCAATGCTGCTTCCATAGATGGAAACCACTTTTTTAATTCGGCTATGGGATAAAAGGAAATCAAAAGAAATAAAATACACAAAAGAAAATTCATACACAATCGGGGGAGTGTTTAAACTAGTTTTTCGGTTAAAATTCTGGAAGTACTCAATTCTTAATTTACATAATTTTTCAAAAACAAAACACTTTTTCTTTATCCTCATTCATACAACAGTTACCATTATATATTCCATTTATAATGTTAGATTTGTCTATTAAATATCTAATAAATTAAAACCTTCTAAACAAGTACCAATTATTACTTTGCCACAAGAGAAACGCGTAAGGCTCATTCTCCTTTTCAATATTAAACTTTAAAATAAGCTTTGGCATCAGAATACTAACCCCAAATTCTTCTAATTCACAATGAAAAGCAAATGAAAAATGCTGTTTCTTACAAGCCCTAAGCCCTTACTTTAAAAAGTGAAGTAGAAAAAAGTAGAACTATGTTTGCCTTAAACATGCTAACTAGAAAATACTCAAGAACTGAATTCTATTCAAAACACCGAAGAGAATGTAAAGATTTAATCACCAAAACATTCATGACTTTATTCATATTCATATAACTAAAAATATTATAATAAATTAACCCACTCATTAGGGAAATAACTATTCTGCTTTTTAAAAAGTTAGAAATCTGACTGTAAAAACATAAATTTGCCAGGTGGCACAATCCTACAATCCAAGCACTAGGGAGGCTAAGGCAGGAAGATCATGAGATCAAGGCCTCCCTGGGTTGTAGCAGGACCTTGTATCAAAAAGCCCCACCCTCCAAAAAAAAGAGGAAAAAAAAACACAAAAAACAAAAAAAAACTTTTTAGCTTCAAAATAATCCATGGTAGGGTGGGGTGATGAGAGGGCACAAAGGATTAACTATGAATTGAACACTGCGTGTATGGGATAGTAAGTAAATGCAAACTCATTTCACTGTTCTATTTTTGTTTAAGTTTGAAATCTGCCACAACGTTTTTCAAAATTACAAGGCAAGCTACTGACTCTACTTTTCCTCAGTACTCACTTTACAGTACAGGTGAATCGAGTTGAAAGCTTCATGATGGCAGTGAGGGCATAACCTCGTGTCACAGAGGTGGACATATTAGAGATTAGGACACTTTCTAAAATATCCAATACTTCATCCTCTGTTACCTGAGGAAGAAAAGGAAAAAAAGAAAAGAAAAAAGATCATGCAGAAAATGGTAACACCGAATATCTAAATCTGATTACCAAGCCACAGGTTGCTGCGTATCATTACAAAACCCTCTAACACAACCTGTGCTTCACCAGGGCAACTGGCCAAGCTGCTACATCAATCAGAAGTAGGTAAGTGGGAGGTAAAAAGAATGGAAAATGGAAAAATTACCACAGGGGACTGAGAGGCATATTACAGTTTTAAGTGACAGGTGTAGAGGAAGAAAAGTAAAAGATTTATGAAGAGTTTGAGGGTTGTTGCCAACTTTCCCACAAGTCAGTCTTTTAATTAGCAAATGGAAACAAGGACACCTACCTCATTTCTTCTTGCTTGCCAGCCAGAGGATATGAGAAACGATAATTCAGTTTGTTAGGGACAGGAGTGGGGCCTAAAGTAGTATTGCTTTGTTTGGTCTGTTTTTGGTGCTGGGATTAAGCCCAGAGCTACAAATTCTCAACCACTGAATTACACTTCCAGCCCCATTAAAGGGTTTTTAAACCTCACAATGACTCAGTAAATTCCATTTCCAAAAAAGGCAGGTTTCTCAAAATAATTCTAGTTTTACTTCTTTTTAAGGTTTCCAAGGAACCAACCTCTACTTTCTATTAAACACTACACTTCTATAACCAAAAACATTATCTTCTCCACTCCTCAACCAAGAATGACAAGGGGTACCTGAATAGGTTCTTCCTCTTCACACTGGCCAGATACAAGAAGATCACCATATTCACCTATACACCAAGCAGCCACTTGTACCAAAGGTTGCTGTCAAAAGAAGGTCAAAGAGTTCAATTTTCCCAAGACACTTAATGAAAATCACAGGTCAACTAATCATGAAAGTCAAAACTTAGCACATACAAAAGGTTAGTAATAATGACATACCAGGAAAAATAAGATTAATTTTTTCCCAAAGCAGAAAGAACAGCAGCTTACTTACTTGAGAATAATCACCAAGAATTGCTTTATACAAGCGCTGTACAGTATATGCGTGCATCTCCACACTATTGGTTATTAATTGTATCAAGTTGGGGACTGCGTCATCACGAACGTAACTTCCTGCCTGAAGGGAAATGTGCAGAGTTATCCCTAGAAATATACACCACAGTGATAACAAACATCTGAACAGTTTTACCAACTGGTCTTTGTAGAGACTACTAAAAAAACACCCTCTCAAAGACAAACCTGGTTCCAACTCACAGGCCCACTTGTAGCTCAAACTTCAGCCTTATTTAAATAATTGGAGTTTTAAAATTTTTATCAAAAAATAAAACCACCTTTTTGTCAAAATTAAAAATAAAACAGACTTTTTCTGCTCAAAACAGCTAACACCTATAAGTCTGAAAATTTAAGAAGTACACTGTCTGAGAACTTAATTACATCCTTCTCAAAACTCTTAATACTGGTGACAAAATCACGGATAAGCTGAAGTAGTCATCCTACTCTGAGAGAAGTGAGGAGAGGAGTATACACAAACAGTGCAAAGGGGCATATTAACTTTCTAAAAACAAAATAGCACACTGTCCTTTAAAAATTAGTATTTACAAATACTGTACAATCAGTAATAGTCCTTGGGATGAAAGATTATCCATGCTTTTGTTTTTAACATGGTCTCTTTAATATCCTCTTGACTAGCAGAATCTGAGATAGATAGTACCTATAATTATGGAACAAAGGAAAAGCCATTTAAACTATGAGTAAAGTAAATCTTGGTCTTATTAGAGCACTACAACTTGGTTACACAGGACCTACAAGCAGCGGAACCAATACCCTAGTAATGACCAACCTTGGTCAATCTCCCATTACTGAACAGAAGAGCAGAACTGATTCCTAAGACTGGGACCAGGCCTAACTTTGCATATTTTGGAAAGCAAAAAAAAAAAAAAAAAAAGAATCCTAGGTGACTGGAATGTTTACTCCTGTTAATAAAGACGGGAGGAAAAGTTTAGAAAATGGTCAAAAAGAAATTGTGAAGCTAAAGACCAGGTACTTTTGCCATAACTAATTAATTTACATTCTTCCCTAACAAAAGAAAGCAGTGTTTTAAAGCATCAGCACAATGAATGTTAACTACTGCATCTAACAACAGCCAAATACACCTTTCTCAACTCATAATGAACCACATTCTGGGCCATAAAGACTATCTTAACAAATTTTAAAGAACAAAAATAATACAAAGTATCTCCTTAGATCACAATTAAACTCAGTATTAGTAATGCAAAAACACCTAGAAAATCCCAAAATATTTGGAGATGTAAGAATTCACTTCTAAATTAAAATGTGGGTCAAAGACGACATAAGGAGCTATACAGCAGTATCTCTCATGAAAATAAGTACAAATGTCTTCAACAAAACATTAGCAAAACAATCCTGGGCATACTGGCACATTCCTGTAATCCAACTACTCAAGAGACTGAGGCAAGAGGATCACAAGTTTGAGGTTAGCTTGGGCAACTCAGCAAGGCCCTGTCTCAAAATAAAATTTTTTACAAAAGATGGGAAACAGTTCAGTGCTCCCTGAATTTAATCCCTAGTTTAAAAAAAAAAAAAAAAGGAAAAAAATACTGATACAGAACAAATGGAACACACACTGTATAAAAAAGCTTAAACACCAGGATCACAGGGATTTTATTCCAGATACAGAAGGCTGGCTCAACATTCAAAAGCAATTAATAAAATCTAGCACATCGAAAGGCAAAAGGAGAAAAATAATACAGTAATAGTTTTTTTAGAAGGTAGAAAAATGACAAATAGGAACATAAAGGAAAGGGTTCTGAATCTTCACGAGCATTTTTCTTCAGGAGCTCTAATTTTTCCCTTCTTTTGAGCTGAACCAAAAAAGCCCCCAAAAAACAAAAAAAACAAAAAACAAACTAAGAACAGCAGGCTGATTCACTGTGTTTTCAGAATACAATTTCCCCCATTATTAATCTAATTTATTAATATTTAACTTTCTAAAAATTTAATAGGCAAACTAGAAATTAGTACATCCCTGACAGAATTCTATGTAACAAATATATTTAAATCTTAATTTAAATGGCACCACT
The DNA here is from genome assembly GCA_004026905.1 of Hystrix cristata. Classification (NCBI taxonomy): domain Eukaryota; kingdom Metazoa; phylum Chordata; class Mammalia; order Rodentia; family Hystricidae; genus Hystrix; species Hystrix cristata. Next base: position 31,281 of record PVJO010007863.1, on the reverse strand, counting down.
GCCTCCTACCAATGTTTCATAATTTACTTCACCACCTCCCCTACGGGAATTACTAGCTGTTTATAGTTTGCCCCCTTACATAAACAAGTTTAGGAGAAACACTTTTGTATGTAGACGCTTATGAACTTGTTCCCCCTCACTCTGCCAAGGTTAAAGTCCTAAAAATAGAATTAAAGAATCAAAAGGTATAATCTAAGACCCTGAAAAAATAGCACTATTTTATACCACCACAAAGGGTGTTGCCTGATGCTCTACTTTCTAATTAACACTAGTAATTACATTAAAAAGTATGACAGAAAGTAGTATGGAGGTACACTCCTGTAATCCCAGCTATTCGGGAGGCTGAGGCAGGAGGACTGAAAGTTCAAGGGCAGCCTGTGCAATACAGCAAGACTCAGAATGCAAAAAAAAAAAAGTACTGTATGGGGCTTGTAGATACAGCTTAGTGGCAGAGTACTTGCCTGGCATGAATGAGGCCCTGGGTTTGATTCCCAGCACTATTAAAACCAAACAAAAAAAGGTAAAAAATGATACCTCAAAAAAAAAATGATACCTTGTTTTTATTTTACTTATTTTAAGGGTATTTTTTCAAATGTTAATGACCCATTTCCTTCTTTTGCGAACTGCTTATTGCTACCTTGGGTCTTTGCAGTTACTGTTCCCTCTAATTAGTACACTCTTCCCCACAATCTTTACAAGACTTTCTCCTCCCTTTAGGTTGATACTCTATTGTCACCTTCTCTGATAGACCAGCTCTGACAACTCTGAAAACACCTGGCCATCTGTCCTATATCTCACCCTAATATGTCATCATTAGTCCCTTTGTGCTGCTTTAGGGGCTTTTTCCCCCCACAGCATTTATCTCTCTGTCACATTACATTATGCTATCCCCCCATGAATTTCTAAACTCCTTCAATAGAATGCAAACTACATAAGCAGAAGGGCTTTGTCTCATTTATTACATCCCAGCACTCATAATAGGCTGAGTGAAAAAGCTACTTACTGTTGTCAGAACACGCATAATTGTGTCTATATGCCACCGTTTGGAAGGTGCATACCTGAAAAAAAAATGGCATGGTATAAGAAAATTGCAACACATAAACTGTACTATAATCAGTGACTTTGTCCTACAGCCTTTCCCAGGTTCCCTGTTTAAAGTGATTATATGTGGAGACATTTCACCTTCAAACCTAGCAGCAATTTTAAAAGAATGATGAAATATAGTCAAATTTAGATGTTTCCCTTAATATTGCAATAGGAGTGGCTGAGCTAAGAAATAAAACTTTGTCCCAGTTTCTCAGAAATTACAGAGTTAAGGTAAGACAGGATAAAGAAGAAAGAAAAGGAACTTTCCTCAGATGGAGACAATACCAGGACTGTGAACTAGTTTCCTTAAATTCAGGTGGAAAGAAGAGAAAGAACAGCCAGACTAAAATTTTGAGGTACTTCCTCTTTCAAGTTTTACACAGAAACTTGAATTTAGATGCTGTAACTTTGGCTATTCCCTTCACATAAACTGCATCAGAGATAAGAGGTTAAAGAATGAATACAGAAGGAGATTTTGTTTGATCTTACCACATTTAAATGCTGGCTATAACGGCTTTCTCATAGCTAACTTATAATTGGGAGTTTAAAATAAACGTTAGGTGTTAAAGATGTCTACGGTATTTCCCCCATGTTTTAAAGATGTTTCCAAATGTTCTAAGCATTTTGTAACCAATAAAAGTAAAAATTAAATCTTACTTTTCTGCAGCAAGAAAGATTCCAGATGCACAGTCTGCCTTAAATTCTGGCTCACAGGAATCCAGAAAATAAAGTAATTCCTTCATCATGCCTCGAATATTATTCCCATTTACCAGGGCAAAACTCAATTCCATTGCACGCCTTGCAGAGGGGAAAAAAATTTAGAAAAGAAAAAAACTAGATATTGACAGTGGGAATGAAACAGAGACCCAGGTACAATCTCTCTGAACATCAAGCACTGACAAATAGTTAACGTTCTTGCACAAAGCTATGATTCCAGTCTTAACACACAAGATAACCAAGGAGCTTCATTCTTATGTAATCACAATTCATTTTCATATTCTGAATCTTCACTCAATAGTTTTCCTCAAAACTCCTTAGGAGATACTCTACCAAGAACCAAAAATACAGTTTCGGTTCACAGTGTGTTGTTTTTTTTGGGGGGGTGGGGGTGCTGGGGATCAAACTCAAGGCCTTGTGCTTGCAAGGCAAGCACTTTAACCACTGAGCTAAATCCCCAGCCCCACAATCTATTCTATGAAGCTAAAACTTACGGGTATTTAAAAGTCTCTAAAAAAGAATCATCAAAATTACCACCAATAATAATGCCTCTCTGCACTCTTCATTTAAAAATGTAGCACATTCAGGCACCATATTCTACCTTTTACTACACTCCACACTTCTGTCCAAAAATAATGCCACATCAGTTACATCAAAAGGTAGGTAGGAAATTAGAATCAAGAACTGAAAGGGAGAGGCCTGGGGATTAAAACCAGTGGAAGAGCAGTTGCCTAGAAAGCACAAGGTTCTGACTTCAATCCCCAGCACCTCCCCCTGCCAAAAAAAAACCTGAATGGGAAAATGAGGGCCATACAAAAGAAAAAAGGCACATGCTATTAGGGCAAATAAGAATTTCTATCAAATTTGGCAACAAAGAGATGTGCACAGTGGCACACAACTGTAATCCTAGCACTCTGGGAGGCTAAGGAAGGGAGACTTTAAATGAGTCCCACCTTAAAAATTTTAAAACCCAGTCTCAAAAAACTTTTTAAAAATTTTTTTAAAGGGCTGAGAATGAAACTCAGTGTAAAGGCTGTGGCTTCAATCCCCAGAAACAAGATGGGGGTGCGTACATACGAATGGATAAATATTTAACATACAAAGTACTATATGAATCTGTTCACATCTGGTCAAAAATTTAAATACTATACATACATAAACTTTCAAAAGTAACAATTTGTTAAGTATATAATATTTTCACCTTAGCTAACACACAAACAAAAATTAAATCCCAAGAGATAAAATAACTCTTATAGGGGTTGGGGATTTAGCTCAAGTGGTAGAGTGCTTACCTAGCAAGGACAAGGCCCTGAGTTTGATCCCCAGCACCCACCAAAAGAAAACTTCTTGTATAATGCCTCAGCAATTTACATATATGAATCTTGATTAATCCTATGAAGTGTGTGTTCCTCTATCTGAATTATACCTATAAGGCTACTGAGGCACCAAAAGGTTAAGTAATTTGGCCTAGTGTATTAAGGGTAGAGTCAGGATTTAAAACAAGTCAAGTAAGGCTCCAGGATCTCAACACTTAAAGAGACACACATTTTATTTTTGAAATTAAAATCCTAGTAATGAACTATAGAAAAACAACAAACTAGGGGTCAGAAGGCTTGATTTCTATTCTCAGAACTGCAAGGGTTAAGGCTTTGGGTAAGTCATTTGACGCCTCTGGGACTACATTTTAACTGTTAATTGGGAATAGTAATTGCCTAGTCTAATTGATTTGTTCTGAGAACAACTGAAAAGTGTGTTTTCAAAATTCTTTGCAAAACACTACATGGAAGTTGGTGTTATTGAATCTAGGTTTTATCTTTAGATTGCCCAAGCAATTAAGTACATGTTCTGCGCAAATAAAAAGAACTTGGTATCAGTAACAAAACTCAGTTTGTTACCTGAATGATTTCAGAGATCTTTTGTTTCTTATGTTTTTGAGACAGGGTCTCACTATATAGTTTAAACTAGCCTTGAACTTACTAAGTAGCCCAGGGTGGGCTCAAACTCATAGTAATCCTCCTGCCTCGGCCTCCCAAGCACTGAGATCACAGATGTGTGCCACCACACTTGGCTTCAGAGATCATTTTAAATCTAGTTTGTTCCGCATTTGAAAACATAATTAAAAGTGCATTGAGCCTAGCAACAGCTAGGATTTACAAACATCTCTAGTCCTAAGAGCAGAACCAGCAGGGCTACTCCACTGAAGAAGAGATCTGTACTTTTTCAGATTGCTACTGGCTGCCTAAGAGTCATTTGTAGGTATATTATTCTAAGAAACACAGCTGCCTCCAGTATCCTGGGTCATAAGTACTGTGAAAAATGTGTGCTGTCAGCAAATTGAGTTTCAGCATCATGATAAGACACTCAGCCGATGGATCACTCCTTACTTTCATCCTCCAACACACAGAACACAGTACCATTGTTCAGTAAACTGCCCAGCCTATCCGTACCTGCTGTATTTATCAAAGAACCATGGACAATTTCCATGTACACTCAAATATTTCCTATTATGCTCCTTAACTGACCTAAACCCCTCCTGTCAATCATTCACTCTGCAAAAAGTTCACCTGTGAACACAATAATTAAACTAATTTGCACATTCTTAATTCTCAAAATTATTACTAGTAAGGTATACAACTATCAATAATCTGTTTTTTTCACTGTGTTTAAGAATACAAAACTGAGAAGCAGCCTCAGTATGTTACCGTTTTATTGAGACATCCAAATCTTTTAGACAGTCCACAATTGTGCTTCTGTGCCTCTGTACTGCATTGTGATCTGTCTGCACCGTCTTCAACAAAGATGTCAGAGCTACATACCTGGATGAAACAAAGTTACAGAGTAAGACAGTTAACATATAAAATTCAGGACACTTTCTTCCTGCCTAAAAAACAAAGATGTCTAATGGATAAAGGAAAGCACACAATTTCAAATATTTAAAAGTAAAGATTCTTAGTGAGCATAAAAGTAACCTTTTAATGATCCCCGGCACCACAAAAAAAAAAAAAAAGTAACCTTTTAAATGCTTAGTAAGAGACAGCATAATCTAAACTAGTGGCAAAGAGAAGAAGCTTGGATTTAGATTTGCTTTCACAGGCAAGTCCATTAAACTTCTAAAAGTAATTCACTCAAGTTCCACAAAAATCTTAACAGTAAAACAAAATGTACATTTGACTTTGCAGGCTTCCTTACTCCCCAAACACAAGTGAAAATTATTTTACCATTCACATATTCTCTGCTTTTATCTGATATACCAAAACTGCCTCTATAAAATTTTGAGTTTAAAATCCAGATGTTTAAAAATCCTTTTAAAAGGAGAAGATAATTCAGGATGAAACAAAATTTATTACCACATTTTATGTTTAACAAGAAAAAAATGCTCCTGATTAGAAAAAACAGCAAACAAAAAATAATTATGTACAAGGAAGTAACAAAAGATAATAGTCATCAATTTATTTATTTTTTAAAAAAATTAGCTGGATCTGGGCCTTGCAGAATAAGCCTATAACCCCAGCACTCTGGGAAACTAAGGCAAGAGGTTGGGCTTGTAAATTCAAGCCCAATCTAGGCAATTTAATGAGACCCTATTTCAAAGAGAGGGGTGAGGGGATTTAGGAGTAGGGAAAAAGGACCTAGAGATGTAGTTCAGTGCAAAGGCACTGGGTTCAATCTCCAGTACTACAAAAACAAACAAAACCTACCTGGAATTTCTAAAAGTGTGCCAGATATACTACATAAAATATTGTATTTTCCTTCTTAATTCAGACCAAAGGTCAACAAACAACCTGCCTACAAAATTCAGTCCTCTGCTATTTTGTTAATCAACTGTTACTGAACACAACCACACTCACCATTTACATGTTGTCTATGGCTGATTTCACTAACAGAGTTGGACAGCTGCCTCAGAGACCCTGTGGCCCAAAACGACTAAAATATTTACCATCCTGTCCTTTAAAAGAAGTGTGATGACTTGGGTTACAGTATAAGTAAGAGTAAAAATTAAACCATGAGGCAAATGCTCAAATTCTTTAAAAACAACACATAACACTAGACTAAAAGTAAAAATTCTGAGTTGAATTTCCGGATATACAAATATATTCAGAATACACACAAAAATATCCACATATATAGATATATAGATTAGGCATATGTATGTAAGTGTGTGTGTATACACACGTACAAAAAGTCACTCTTGAAAATACTAAGTTTATAATACCTGAAGTGCAAGATTTTTTTTTAGTTGACTTACCTAATATTTTTGTCATTGTTCAATAAGAAACGACCCAGAATATTTATGGCTAGAACCTAAAGAGAAACAGCATAGGTTAAAAGACTAGGAGAAGGAAACATTTATAGTGTATCCTGACTCTACTGTGTACAAATTATTTAAGGATGGTAGCTGGTAGCTACAGACGGCTAGCAAAAAAATACCAACAAAAAACAAAACTAAAGGCAAACTCTTAAAACCACATTCTATTTCAACAGTAATTGCTAGATTACATTCTAAGGTTTTGCTATTTTTAGAAGAATATTGGTACAGACTCTTTGAAGAGTAATCTGGCAAAAATTATAAATATTTAAAATGAAAACAGAAGGGGTGGGGATTTAGTTCAGTGGTAGAGCACTTGCCTAGCATGCACAAGACCCTGAGTTCGATTCCCAGCACCCCCCAAAAAATAATGAAAACAGAGGGCACTTTTACTCTATTTCATGAAATGTTATGAAATTGTAGAATCACAATTAAGCCAAGTGAGAACTCTAAACTTAGAAAAAAATATGTCTTCTGCCTCAACAATTCCAATTCCAGGTATTTATCTGACAAACATAATTGTACATGTGCATACAAGTCTACTATGGCACAATTGGCAAGTCACAAGTGGTAAGAGACATCCTAAATGTCCATAAATAGCAAATTCGCTAAATCCGTACTGACATAGCTATACAATGAAATCTTAAACAACCATTAATCAGAATGAATTCTGAATGGTAAAAATGTAAAAACCTTAAAGACACTATTCTAAATGAAGACAAACACAAAAGGATAAATACTATGTAATTTCACTTATATGAGATGTTATGATATTATGAAATAATTTTGGTCTTTATCCTTATTTCTTAACATACAACTCCTTAATCTCTTGGAATTTCTTAAGTGATATTAGCATTAGTGTAAATATTAGCATTTTTAGTTGTAATGAAGTGATCTTTGAAGTGCTCCTGGATAACCCCAGGATGAGGCTGGTTTGCCAGAGGAACTAACCATGTGTTTGGAAGGTTAAATCTCTCAGCCCTATCTCCAAGCTCCAGGGAAGACAAGTACTGAAAGTCATGCAGATCACCAATGGCCAATGATTTAATCAGTCATGCCTACATAATAAAGCCTCCATAAAAATCCCTAAGGACAGGGTTCCTAGAAGCTTCAAAACAGTTAAAAACATAGTTTCCTGGAGGGTGGCATCCTCCAAAGGGCACAGGAGCGCCTCACTCTTTTGCACATACTTTGCTCTATACATTTTTCCCTCCTGCTGCATCATTTGTGGTACAATAAACGCTTTATAATAAACACTTAAGTGTTTCCCTGAGTTTTGTGAGCTACTCTAGCAAATTAATCAAACTCAGAGAGAGGGAAGTAGGAACCTGGATTTTTAAGTGGTTGGCAACACAGATCGTATCTATACTTGTGACTGCCATGTGAAGCGATAGTCTTGTGAGACTAAGCCATCAATCGCTGGAATATGACCCTTTTTCCAGGTAGACAGTGTCAGAACTAAATTAAATTAAATTCAAGACCATGTAGTTGGTGTCCACTAGAGAACTGTTTGTGTGGGGGAAAATATCCCCATACATTTGGTGGTGTTAAAAGTGAAGTGTTAAGGGAATATAAGAGTAAACAGTAGAAGGTAGGAAAAACACTTCAGTTTTGGTTTTTCCTGTATCTTTCCAGAAGTACGTAAGAGCAGTCAAATTCATAGAGACGGAAAATAGAACAGGACTGGTAGTTGGGAATGGGGAGTTATTGTTTAATGGAGACAGGTTTGAAGGACAAAAAAAGTTGGGGATTTAGCTCAGTGATTAAAATGCTTGCCTAGCAAGCGCAGGCTCTGAGTTTGATCCCCAACACCAAAAAAAAAAAAAAAAAAAAAATTACTAAAATAGTATATTTTATATTTTATTACAATTAAGAAAAAGCAAAAAGGAATGAAGGTCATCTCTCTCCATGAGTATTGAACAAGCTCCAAGAGTAATAATGACAGCTGAAAAAAGCAAGATACAGAACAATATATATGTTATCATTTATTTGAAACCTAACCTAAGTTACTTAACCTAAATTGCTTAACATTTGGTTACATGACTGTAATGATACTGTACTCTAGTTAGTAAATATGTTTTTTTCAAGACTTTAGGTTAACAATTCTAATATTAATAAATGATTGAATTAATGAATAAATTCATGGGGAAGAAGGGACAGCTTCTTCCTGTAAAACTCCAATTATTTAATGAGGGAAAAAACATGAAAGAAATAGGAAACTATCATTAGAACACCTTTGTAATTACTGCAGGTAAGAGCATTTGTGGATGCCAAAACTGATGGGCAAAAGTCCGTAAACAGGTTATTTATATTGTCTAGAAGTGTCTCTCTCAAAATATGTTTAATTACAGACTGGAAATATGGTGCACACCTGCAATCCCAGCATTCTCAGAAGCTGAGACAGGAGGACTGCAAGCTGAAGCCCATCCTGGGCAACTTAGTGATATAGTGAGACCTTAACTTAAAATAAGAAAAAAAGGGATGGGAGCCAGACGTGGTAGAACCACCTGTCATCCCAGCACCCTGAAGGCTGAGGCGGGCAGATCGCCACTAGTTTGAGGCCAGCCTAAGCTACACAGTGAGTTCAAGGCCAGCCTGAACTACATAGCAAGACCCTGTCTCAGGGAAAAAAAAAAAAAAAAAAACACACACAAAAAAAAAACAAGGGCTGGGGATGTAGTTGAATGAAAAAGCCATGAGTTCAAAGGACCACCATATATATACAAATATATATTTCAATTACAAAGGACAAAAAATAACTATGGTAAATAGAGCCAACAGACATTGCTTTTACCAAATGATCAAGGTTAACACCACAGTAATGAAATGAAGGTAGCACACATCTCCTATATGATCAGTGGAGAAGGGCACATCATTCCTGAGTAATTCTGTCAAAAAGTATTATCTTAATCTATAAAATTATGAGAAAATATCAAACAGACTTCAATTGAGACACATTCCAGAGTTTGGGAATTTAGCTCAAGTGGTTGAGTGCTTGCCTAACAAGCACAAGGCCCTGAGTTCAATTCCCAGCACCAAAAAAAAAAGAGAGAGGTACTTTCCAGAAAACTGACTGATTGGTACTTTTCAAATCTCACTGTCAAGAAAGACAAAGACTGAGAAACCATCAAAGATTAGAGGAGACTAGAGACACATGAAAATTAAATGCAACATGAGAACACAGGTTGGCTGTAGGACAGAAAATAAATACAAATAGAAAATCTAGTAAAATATGGATAGTCTGTAATTTAATTAATAGGATGATAGTATCAACATGAAGGTCTTCATAACTACACTATAATTCTATGAGACCTTAACATTAGGGAAAGGTGGGTGAAGAGTATAGTGTGTATAAGAACTCTGAACTAGTTTTGCAACTTTAAGCCTAAAATCATTTGAAATAAACGGCTTACTAGAAGTGAAGAAAAGCAAAAATATACATAAATATGCATCTAAAGACACATTTGAGTATGGATATAGTATCTTAAAAAATGTATTAGAAACTGCTATCAGTGTTTCCTTCTGCAAGGAGAATTGAGAAGCTATATATTAAAGGTACAAAGCAGACATTGTTTCTCCTGGGTACTTTTCTTTCTTTCTTTTTTTATTTTGCTTTCTTGAGACAAGGTCTCACTATATAGTTTAGGCTGGTCTTGAACTCACTATGTAGGGTACATAGTTTGGCCTTGAACTCAAGATGATCGTCCTGCCTCAGCCTGTCAAATGCTGGGATTATAGGCATGTGTCACTACACCCAGCTTCGTGGGTACTTCTGAGTTTTTCAATCTGTACGTTTACTCTTTAAATAAAAACAAACTTACTCAAATATTATGTTTTGTTTGTAATAATGAATACAACTCAAGTTATGGCTCTAGTAAAAGCTTATCCTAAGTGTTGTCCCCTCTCAACAAAATCTGTATCTCTAACTATACATACATTCTTCCAAACTTTATGATTATAGTCAATGTTAAGCATTCAATGGGAGAAAATACTTCACATTTCAAAAACACATTATGCACTTTAGTCATTTGTTCCTAAAATCAAGTTTCAAATATAGTCCAATTCCAAAGTACTAAAATCGAAAGATGGTGAACTGTCTCTAAATAATATGTTTAGGGAGAAAAAAAGATTTTATTTAAAAGACTTACTCGCAGTCCACTCTCTGATTTAATATCCATGATAGTCAAAACAGTTTCATAAAGAATAGCATTTCCTACATTTTTACTAGTCTCTGTGTTAGTGGCAACCTGAAAAGACAGAGGGAAGTACATATGTGATGACACAACTCTTCCAAAAACCACCCAGAGGTAACAAGAGTATAGCCACCAGTGAGGAAACAAAACCTGCTCTATACAGTAATCAACAATCATTCTCCTCTCAACTAGATGAAAATGAACATTTAATAAAATCCAAGTTGGATCTACTCACCTGTGCTAATATATCATTCATAGCTTCACTCGAGTCATCATCATTTCGTCCTAAAATTCTTAACAACCGCAAAATCCGTACCTAATGTATAAAACATGAGAAGTTGCAATAATTACATTGGTATAAAAGCTCACTTAGTATGAAATAAAGTCTTAAGATTCCATCAGAAATGTCCAAAATCAAACAGAGTTTTAAACTTTTTTTTTAAGTTATACATACTTCTGTATGTAACAAAGTTATTAGACAATCCACCCTTTGCTGGCCACAGCTAATGGAGTAACCCCACTTGCAGAGTTATTATTGTATTGAAAATTCAGGCACACAATCAGTAAATAATTTTGATTAAAATTACAATTTTATTCTCTCAATCTAATAAAATACAGAACAGTGTCCCTATTCATTTATTAATAATTAGTTTAATCAGTTAACTACCAAATGTCTATAATAATACAAATTTAAGAAAAATGAACAGTCTATTCAAAACTTGTTATATTTACATAACATTTATTCAAAAAGTTTTTTTAGCCTCACCTGCAAAAAGGGGTCACTGATACCAGAAACATCATGTTCTGGGGAATATCCGGACATGATGAGGTTCTTTAGAATACGAACTAATTGGGGCACAAGCTGCAGAAAAGAAAGATGCATCAAAAAGCAGTAAATATCTACGAATTCCTTGAGTAAGCAGGTCCTTTGGTTTAGAAAAAGGATGCAAGGGTCTGGGTCCCAAAAAAGTCTATTGATACAAAAACAGTACTGGATTGCACGTTTCAAAAATATAACTTAGGAGTCCTTAGGCCAAAAACTCAAAAGTAGTATGTATTTTATCTGAGAAAAAGACAGACTTTTCACTCCAGAGTTACATGTAAAGATACTGTAATAGTAGGTCAGAAAGTCTATGTAAACCAAGTAGAACAAGTAGAACAGATGCCTGTGGGGCATAATGCATTTTTACTTTTGTAGAAGTGGAATCACCTAGGTGGCAAAAAATTGTTCAGTTTTTATCCATTCAAGTATCAAAATGTAAAATGTTATCACACCAAAACATAACTAGTAATTTCATTAAATTATAGCTTTAAAACATACCACCTAACATACAGAAAAATTTCTCTCCTCTTAAAATTGGGCTAGTTTTGTCCTTTTCCAACAAATAACAGAATATCAAAGCCATCTACATTAACCAACTGGAAAAGACACAAAGAAAATACGCCTTTTGCCATAAGATATCAAGACCATGAATAGTCTATTTCCCTATTCTTAACTCATATGACACAATTTTGTTAAACTTAACATCATCACTTAATTATACAGTTTTGCGGCCTGTTCCTTTAGTTCCTCCATTACAGTTCTAAGACTTAGTAGAGGCAATAGTATTGCCAACCTGAACTTATAGATACTTTAATATGTATTAGCACTCATCTCACTTCTATTGATCAATCAATGTTAAAACCCTCCTACAAACTGTTTGCCACAATAGGAACTTCTCCAGTCTCCAAATTAAAACTCAATTATGCCATTTAAAGAACTCTAATGACCTACAATTAAGTAGAAAAGTGGCCAATCTGAATAGTGCCAACTCTGCTGCAATTCAATTATATTTTCTCACTGTATTTAGACTCTTCTTTACTTTCCAAGCACAAATAGAGATTAAGAATAAAGTGAAAAGCCAAGCCATTCCCAACACATGCACTCAAAACATTTAAAACATTAAGTCCACTTCTAAATGGGGGAAAACACAATCTGTATGAATTTAAGTAAGTTTGGCCTTAACACTTCAGAATTTAGTGACTCCTAAGTTGCTTAAACAAAAATCTAATTTGGACAACTCCACGAACAAGACAAGGCTAAACCATGGAAATCTGTGAATTCTACACAAATCCTCACTGAATCTGTCAACTATGGACAAATTTGGGTTAGAGATAAGCAGCTCACCTTGCATACTTCCCAAAGGTCTGCTTTTTTTTTTCCCCCACTACACATAACCTAATTTACTTTCTTAAATCTGTTAGTTCTTGGAGAAGTCTTTTTCCTTGGGCTACTAAATTATTTTATTCTCTGCCAAAAAGGCCAGCACATCTCATAAGATTACGCTGGGACAAAAGCACAAATGTCTAAGTGTTCGGCACACAAATTCTTGGAACACAGCTTTATTTTTCAGATAAAAACGCAAGTTACTAAAACTTATGACAAGACAAACAAAATAAGATAGATAACAAAAGGAAAGGCTGCAGCCATGAAAATCAGTTGGTGCCCACCTACTCTACCTCTAAGTCCTTTTAATATTTCAAAATTCCTAGGCAAGATTAAGTCCAGACAGAGGGAAAACAAAAGCTCTAAGTCTGAACTGAAAGCTCAGAAGTACATGTGGAGCTTTGTAAAATATTGTTACCCACATATGGCTCTAAAATATCTACTTCACAAAGAAGTGATGTTTTGTGTCAAGGCTCCAGACTGACCTGGAATTGCCAACACTAAATACACTGGAAACTGCTCAAAGCTTCTCAAATGAAGATCAACAAAAGGCAGAGAAGGAGGCTTATAATTCAGGAAAGGCTGCAACTGAAATCCAAGGCTGACTTTGGAGTCAGGAGTTTAAGTGACAAGACAAAAACTGTAGTAGGGAGTTAGCCAAAAATGCTAGAACAAATAACTCACATCATTAAGCACAACTTCAGCATTAGTACAGGTTAAAAGCCACATTTGTGGACGGATACACAAAAGCTGCTAAGGACCTAATACCAGCATGCACCATCTAAAAGAGGGTTAATTCTTACCTTTTCATTCTAACATACAGCAGGATTCCAAACAGACAACAGGAACAAAACATATAAAGCAAGCATTAGGGACAGATATGGGTCTCATACTATTTTACAATAATTTAATCAACACATGAACATCTAAGGGGGGAAAAGCCAAAAAAAGAACTGCTGTTAGATCTAAAATATAGAATGAGCCTATTTATGGAGTGATCAGCAGCCTATTAAATGCATGTAGCTACCCAAAAGATCTTTGTCTGAGTCCTCCTTCCTACTGCCTTCTAAAAGGAAAAATAATAAAAATGCCCACGTTAAAAGGCTACTTAAAGAGGGAGAAGGGATAACTTAAGAACATTAGAATTTTCATCACAGGACTCAATGGACTAAACTGAACAGTGGAGTAAAAGAAAAAAAATTAAATTTCAGTTTGGAAGTTTTCGCCTTAAAAAAAAAAAGAATACCAGAAAATTACCTATCTTTAAAAAAAGAATTCCAATTTGCAATTTGACCTCAGGTTACATTTCCTGACTCAATGTCAAAACAGCAGATAAAACATGCGAGAAATTGGTATGTGTGCCAACAAGAGAAGACTTCTATTCTGAAAAGAAAGCATTATACTAGTGCCAGTTCTTATAAGCCTAAATCTGGCTTCCAGCCCTACCACACAGGAGGACTAGTTAAATCCTTTATTCAGCTCCACAGCTTGCTTTCCAAAAAAATTGTAAGTGAAAAAAGCATGTACTTTTCAGGAAAATTATTTTCCAATCAAGAAAGGCTTAGGCATACAGAATGGCACCTACCTTTCTGAAATGTGCAAGCATGTCTGGGCTTCGCTCACACATTTCTGTGAGGAGGACTACAGATGTATGAAGGACACCTGAAACAAAAGATTAACTAAAAATTAAAAATAAAGTTCTATTATTCTACTTCACAGAACAGACAGAGCCTTGAGTTCCTGAGGGTCAATTCCAAAAGGATAGTTGCTACTTTTGCGTTTTAATCCTCCAAAGAATCTAAGCGCTGTGGTGACTACAAAGGGAGTATTTATTTTGTTGTGGTTTTTTTTTTTTTTTTTTTTTTTTTTGGTGCTGGGGATCGAACTTGGGCCCTTGTGCTTGCAAGGCAAGCACTTTAACCACTGAGCTAAATCCCCAGCCCCAAAGGGAGTATTTAATAGAAGTCTGCTGATTTAATACTGATCAAATCAGAATACTTTTAACAATTACATACAGTGACTTAAAAGCAACAAAAGTATGTTTCCCCAGCTGAGAATAACCATAAAGACATGCTCATGGTCAATAGAAACTAATCTTTTCTGCTCCATACTTACTCAATAAACTATTTGCTGAGTTCTGACATATCATTCAAGACACAGGTAGCTTACTTAATAAAACTTTAAATTTCCAGAAAGACTGTATCAAACCTATAAGATAATTATGAATGACAAAGTACATTTGCTTGTGCCAAAGTCATTAAAAAGAATAACACTATATATTTCACTAAGTAATTAATAAGTGTCCTAAAGATTCATGTATTAAACAAGTATATTTTGAGCATTCGGGGCACAACACTGGATTAATCAAATATACCATTGTAATATTTAATACATAAATTTTCTTACTTGGAACTTGTTTAACTGACTTCAAAATAAGAACAAACGTGTATAGGAAAAGAACTGCTACATTCCATTTCAATTCCTCTTAAGTTTTACATAAAAATATCTAAGTATCTATAACAAATTCCTATTAGAAGCAACTCAAAAGAATTTTCACTAACCTAATATTCTTACCACATGACGATGAAGAAAATTTTCTTTCTCTGATTATAAATTGGCCAAGAAATCAAAAGGTTTTACAAATGAAAATCAAAGGTAAGATCATTTGTACACTGTACTAAATATTAATAATTTAAGAGATTAGAGACCAATGATAAGTTTATCATAAAGAATTAAATCTAACTATAAAACTAGGACGTCTAAGTAGAGAAGACATTTGGCAGACCAGGCCTTCCTGTGAAAGTGTCTACACACAGTAGAAAGGCAACTCCTGCCCCTGCGCAGAGACATAAGGCTGACACAGCCCTAACATGTTCCCACCGACCTGAACCACTGGGTGGTACAAATGGATCTAATCACTTTTAATGGTCTTTTTACTAATAAGATTAATAAAAAAACCACCCAATGGGACAGCTGTGCATGTACTACCAGTGGCTCAAGCCACCTGGCAGCAAGACATACTAATCACAGCCTCATGAGGAGCATGTTAAACCTTTTCTTTCCCTTTCTCTCCCAGTACTTCATAAATTCAGCCAAATCACATTACCATGGTTCTTCTCATTCAATAAATTTTTTGTTGCTGGTAAAAACATCTCCATAAGTTCAGGAACCTTCCTGATGACATGAACAGCACATAGTGCTGCCTATAAAAAAATGAAAGGACAAAAAATTTCAAATAAGCAGGGCAACCAATCTTAGAAAAAGGAACAATTAAAAAGTACATCAACTAGTTCATTAACTAGAAAAATAAAGAAGAAAAAAGTTAGGCATGAGATATTATTTATTAACTGGTTGGGGCTTTTCAGTTTATACTATTATATTAAAGAGGAGTTTCCAGATCACCTGTACCTTTGTTCATATAGTGCTGGACAAATGGGCAATAATTTTCTAGACTAGACTCTGGTTACTATGGACTTAATAAATACATTAAATACAACTTATGTAAAATTCTGGGAAAGTAAAAAAAAAAACAGATAAAGACTTCTACCTCTGATCATCTCTAATAATCCTCTAAGTAAGATGACCAACAGAAATAAAAACACTATGCAACTGAAAAACAAGAACTGCAGATGCTATAAATTTGCTGTAATAGTTTCCATAGTGCCCCCACTGACTCTGCTGAAATCAAGAAAATCACTTCAAGTGGGTAGAGATTATTAGCTCAGTGGTATAGAGCATACTCGGCACATGCAAGGTCCAATGTTGGACACCAAGAAGGAATGAAGGAACAAAACAATCATTTGAAATATACTTATCTAGTCTCTAATAAAGAATAGATTGTATTAACTTGGGCGATGGAAGGAAAGGTACATTTAAAGAGTGACTATGGTTACCCCTTCAAAGTAACCACAGCTATTACATGAGTCGAACACCATAAAAGTTTAGATGGACTTAAGAAAATATTTCTGTTAATTCCTTCTATCCTCCATTTGGGGGATGAGAGGAGTTCTAATTTGAAGGCTTTTTTTTTTTTTTTTGGTGGTGCTGGGGATCGAACTCAGGCCCTTGTGCGTGCAAGGCAAGCACTCTAATCACTGAGCTAAATCACCAGCCCCTGAAGGCATGTTTTATTTAACACAATGTGTCTTCTAAATAATAGCAGCTCACACATTCTTTAAGAAAAAGTACTGGCTTATAAATTAAGGAAACAATTTAACCTTGTTTACAGCCAGCATGAACAGTATACTGCCCTGGGAAATTGCTTAGCCCTTTCTCTCAACATTAATAAAGAACAGTAAACACCAACAAGATGATAGTATGTGTTTATTTCTTGGATATTTATATTCTATATGCTTTGTTTACAAAGGTTTTAGGGTTTACAAAGGTTTTAGCACAATTTAAAAATGCAACAGAATACTTCTATCAACAGATAAAAGCAGGTAAGTTAGGAAAGTAAGATAATTCTCTTCCATTACTATTCCAATCAGACACACCAATTTTAAAAAGTGGGATTTACATCATTCCTTCATAATTATCTAAGGTCCCAAAGGAGCTGTCCTTCCAAAGATACAAAGGCACTAGTACAAAGACATGAGTACTAATTATCGGTATGAAAATCAATTAATAAAGATCCGTAAGATCTAATCATTATCACATTGTTTTCTTTTTCTTTTTGGTGGTATCAGTGAGCACACCTAGAGATGCTCTACCACTGAGCTATATTCCCTATATTCCTCGCTTTTTTTTAATTGAAACAGGGCCTTGTTAAATTGTGGTTTGTTCGGGTTTTGTTTTTTGTTTTTTTTTTTGATACCAGACCTTGTTAAACTGTTCAGGCAGGACTCAAACCTGTGAATCTTCCTGCCTTCACTTCCCTAAGTGCTGGATTACATGCATGTACCACCAAACCCAGCTTTTAATACTACTTAGAATAACATAACTTTGTAAATAATCAGATGTGCCACTTAGGCTATCTTGCAAATTTGCTTATAAATTATTTCCTTGAAAAAAGAGGAATTAAGATTAATATATATAACCATTTAAAAGACCAGAGAAAAGTCCTTTGTAATATCATCCATGTTTTAAAAAATGAGATCTGCCTTCTCATCTCCAAAATACTCCCTAATCCAAACACACACATTTGGTTTCATTAGCAGTTACCTTTTTTCTTAAGTAAGAGTTGGAGGTTTTCAAGAGCTTCTCCACCTCTCCTGCAAGATCTCTGCACATCTCTGAGGAGCCCATGCAGCCGAGGGTGCAAAGAGCTAGTCCCTGTACAAACTGAGTGCTATGATTAAGATCACTGTAAAAGACAAAAAGCAGGGGTGGGAGGGAGAAGTAAATATGCTCTGCCTGGTACTCCCCCTGAAAATATTTTACAACTTAACAAACTGATTTGAAATGACTCAAGATTTCTCTTATAATGAAAATATTTAATAGGATGAATTAGAAAGAAAAAAGTTTATCCCAACTTTATTACAAATTATCAATACAGTGAACTGACAGTCCCTCTAGAGATTTACTATCCAGTGTTTCCAAATGCCAAAGTAGCAGAAATTGGACGTGGTATCTATTAGATGGATTTTTTGGTGTGTTTTTTTTTTGGTGCTGAGGATCGAACTCATGGCCTTGTGCTTCCTAGGCAAGCACTCTAACTACTGAGCTAAATCCCCAGCCCCTTGTTAGATGTTAAAGACAAACCATTTTAGAAAATTTAGCAAACTATTGAAAGTAAAAGCTGGCAAAGTAAAATACAAACTAAAACTGTATCCTAAAAAGCTTTTATAATATCAACTGTTAATAACTATAAGAAAAAGTAAGACAAAACCCTTTTTAAAAACCCTGGCATGGTGGCACAGGCCTGTAATCCCAGCACTGAGGCAGGAGGACCACCAAGAGTTCAAGGCCAGCCTGGGCTACATAGTGAGACCCTGTCTCAAAAAAAACCAAAACCAAAACCAAAACCAAACAAAATCAAATCAGAGAACAATCTCTACTGCCAGAGCTTTAAAATAATATAAACACCACAAGAAAAATTCAGTTATCTTCTAACACTTTTGGTCTTATACATATGAACCTTGATGCTTCATTAAATAATTTCTATGTTTTTATTTTATTCAAGAGAAGAAAAAAAATCAGTAATTGTCATTACTATACATGAGCTAATAAAACCACCTTTAAAAAACTGAGCTGTATTTTTATAGTAAACCCCTATAACTGGTGGTATACACACACAAAAAATCTTCTAACAGACACTAATTATTTGCTATGGTTTGGGAGTCCCCCAAAAGTTCATGTATTGGCACTTCAGTCCCCAGTGTAAGTGTGGACATGATAGGTATGCAAATAGAGACTGTAGGAAGTAGAACCTAGTGGGAGGTGATTGAGCAAACTGCCCCAGGAATGGACAAATACTGGTCTTGAGGAATTAGTAATTTCCATGAGTTGTTACAGAAGAGCAAGACTGGCCCCTCCCAGATCTCTGGCTTCCTCTCTTGCCATGTGATCACTCCCTCTCTCCCACTGTGATGCTGTCACCAGAAGCTGAACAAATACAGCTGCCCTACCTTGGACTTTGGCTTACAAACCTGTAAATTAAATAAACCTTTTTTTTTTTCTTTCTTTATACATTACCCAGCTCCAGCTATTTCATTTCAGCAGAGGAAGACTGAGACATTACTGTTTAAGTTACTTTCAAACAGGCCAGGAAGTATTCTTTCAGAAAAGCTAAAGTATTAAAGGCTTGAACTGGTAAACTCATCTACATATTATAATCAATTTTTGTTATTCAGAAGCTAAATTATGATTTGTGTTACTTCTATCAGCTTTCAGAGCATTTTAGTATCCTATGGCCCAGGTTGGTCTAAAAGGTCTCTGGATGTCTTCAAGATTGTTTAAAACAAAATCTACGCAATTCAAATTATTTTCATAATCCTTTAAAGAGTGTGTGTGTGTGTGTGTGTGTGTGTGTGTGTGTATGCGCACGTGCGTGTGCATATGTGTATGTTTAAGACAGTATTTCATTATGTAGTTCTGGTAGCTCCTGAATACACAATCCTCCTGCCTCAGCCTCCCAAGTGTGGGGGTTTGCAGGCATGTGCCACTGTACCCAGCTTATTTTCATAATCCTGAAACGTTGTGTATTGATATTTGCATTGATGATACAAAAGCAGTGGTGGGAAAAACTCTTGTGTATTAGCGCAAATCAGAGGCAGGGGAACCAAACTAAAGTAGTCGTCACTACACTTGTTTCCACATACAGTTTAAAAGAAATAAATGAACAAAGACGGTTTCACCTAAGACTGCTTATGACAAAGCAGTAAAAATTACTAAGTTTTATTAATTCTCAAAAGCCTGTCTGTCTCTGTTTTTGCAGTGCTGAGGATTAAATCCAGGGCCTCATGCATGCTAGACAAGCATTCTACTACTGAAGTACTAAAAAAGCCTTAAGTCTGAACTCTTGAGTGTATATTTTAAAAATATTTTGTGTGACAAAATGGGAATTATGCTTGAATTACTTGTGCTGCACAAGTAAAATGACAGGCTCACAGAAAAGCATTTGTGTATTTGTTTCATTAGCAAGCTAAACTATGAACTTGCTGCTTTCAAAACTGACCTCAAACCAGGCGTGGTAGCACATGCCTATAATCCCTGTAATCCCAGCACTCAAGAGGCTGAGGCAGGAGGAACACTGTGAGTACAGCACCAGCCATAACTACATACCCTGTTTTTAGAAGGAAAAAAGAAAAAAAAAAAGGACCTCATGTTTATCTCGTGTTTGTTGAAAAATAGCTGATGACTATGGTTACTAAGATTTGAGTATGTGGCACGCATTTTTCTGGACAAAGAGCCAAGTCAGCTAATACTTCAAGAACAACAACTAACAGTATTCATTGCCAATGACAAAAATCCAAACTCTTAACCAGGCATGATGGTGCATACCTATAATCTCAGCATTTGGGAAGCTGAAAATCCTCACTCTGAAGTGAAAATTAGAATTTTGGAAAACTTTCACTGCCACCATATTGACAGTTTACTAATGCTTAAAAGACTTTTCTAGTGAAATCAGTAGCAATGCTAACCAATGAAATTTTTAAATATTCTATAATGAAATGTATTAACACCTGGAAGGATCTAAGTAACTCAGTATAGCAATTTTTTCCAAACAGTCCATTACAATGTTACAAAATTATGTATGAGTAAAACATTAACTCAAAGGGAAAGACAGACCAATAGATTTTTTTTTTTTAAACCAAGAGAGACCAATAAATTTTAATGCAACAAAGTACTACAACTTCACTGATAGGGTTTCAGATTCCGCTGCATCTGACCTTTTAGAAACTACCACTTGGTTTTTTTTCTCTTGGCAAGGTACAGAAGAAAGTGAAAAGAGCTACAAACCTAAACTTAAGTTTGGTATTAACTCTCTAATAGGAACTTGCTACCAGGCAGAATTGCCAAATTATCAGCATGTGACAGAAAGCTTGAGTAACAAGGGCAACAAAGCACATAACAACACAAATTAAAGAAACTCTTAGAGGTCTGTTCAAAGTAATTATATAAAAGAATCATGCTGATCTAGAGTGTACTCTCTACCACACTAAAGATTTCTGTCCATTTCTTTTATTCTCAATTTCAATGCTTTCAACAGCTCTGGGTACACAGCAAGTATACAATAAATTTGAATACATGGATCAACTTGGTATTTTTATCGTTAGTATTTATTTTATGGATAATAAACAAGAATTTTTCCCAGAATTAAGCTTACAGATTTGCTGCACTTAAATGCTACACTTTGTTATTTTTGTTTCTTTGAGATAGGGTCTCAGTGTAGTCCTAGCTGGCCTAAAATTTACTCATAGGGCTGCGATTACAGGAATGTGCAACTACAACCAGTTTAAAGGCTACATTTTATGACTGTAACCCAATTACAACTGTTGTTTTGGAATTTCCCATTGCTCTTTGGAAAAAATCTGAAGTACTAGTTACTTTAGAAAAAAATACAAGTTTAAATGTCCACAAATTTGGCCATCTACATCTCCATCTCTTATTTCTACTTTTTTGTTGTTGTTTTTGAGACGAGGTCTCACTATATAGTATAGGCTGGCCTCAAACTCAAAATCTTCCTGCCTGAGCCTACTGAGTGCTGGAGTTACATGTGTGTACTACCATGCACTTCTACTTTATGTCAAACACATACATATTACAAATAAAAAAGTACTTTTAATTATGTTAAGGCCATGAGAACTACAGCTTTCTAACAGAATTCTTGTAGGAGAGACACTGGGAAGAACTGGTAATTCCTTGCACAGATCCTCTAATTTTTCCACGCAGCAAGTGCTCCCGAGTAGGAAAGCAAGGTAAACTGGCACAACTTGACTGGTACATTAGTAAAACAGCTATTAAGGAGTTTTAAAAAATCTACACATTAAAATTCACAGGGTTATGTACAATTCCATGCAACTGAAATCTTGATTACATTAGTAACAAGCATCACCTCTCTTTTTACCTTAGAATATATACTGGTAATTTGGGAGGCAGGGGAGATGGTTTGGGACAGGGTCTCAGTATGTAGTCTAGGCTAGCCTTACTATCCTATATAGTCCAGACTGGCCTCAAATTTAGAATCCTACTGTCTCAGCCTCCTGAGTGCTTTGCTTTCTTTCATACCTAGCTACACTTGTTAATTTTTTAGTAAATGTAAAGTTTCATTATTCGTGGTATTCAAAGTCCTAAAAATACAAGAAAATTAGATTTTACCAACACCTTTTCAACCAAGGCCCACAAGTTTTATTTCACTGATCACTTATACTCTTTGATTAATTTCTTCACATACTATAAGCTATTGAACCAAGAGCAATTCCAATACATTCTAGACAAAAAATATAATCAGTAAATAGAAGCTCTTCATGTTATTTTCAGAAATCCCTAAAAGAGAAAAGTGGTCATTAAAAGAAGGGAAGGTAAAACTTACTTCTTGATACAGTTAGTCATGAGAAGATGGACATCTTGTCTTTCATCTAATAGCAGCATTGCTCCTAAATAGCCAATGCGTTTGTCTGTAAATTTTTGAGAAGCAATAAGCTTGAGGCACTCCAACTGCACACACACACACACAAAAAAAGACACAAAGCAAAGAAAAAAGAACATTAAGAACTTGCTATCATAACCTAGAAAAGCAATGTTTTTAACCCACAGTCCAAAAATGACTAAACTACAGACCTGTATCAAACTACCTAAATAAATAAGCAAAGATGTAAGACCTCTATATATCTTAAAGGTAAACAGTTACTGGAACAAATCATATTTTGTCGAGATCTCATAGCACTTGCCATCCAAATAATCTGTGAGTTTTAATTTTGTTCTACAGATTCATACAAACTCATGCAAGTCAAATATCGTAAGACATTAATAAATCAAATTTCTAATTTGATCCCTATCTTACATTAAGTGAGCATCTAACTCACACAAGTTATGGTCTGGTTCCTATTCTGAGAATCAAAAAACTCAGTAAATAGAAATGCATCAACATGCCAAACAGTATCCCAAACATCAGAAATGTACAATTAATTAAAGGAGACAAGTAAATTTAAAGTAATGTAAAAAGTGCTACATTTAGGACTACAGGAAAAGTGAAGGTTTAAAAATCCAATATAGAAAAAAAAAAACCCAAGGTAAAACTCAGCAGTGAAATTAACCTAAAAGTTTTATATGATTTCTTCTTTACCTAATTGTTAGAAATAATTCCTCAGGTTTCCAGAGTCCTTTGTAGTTAAACTTGGCCTTTCTTGAAAGTTACAGTCACTTTGATATACGTTATCATTCCATCTAGGCAAACATGGAAAAGCCAAATATTTCCTCTAGAGCAATGGTTTTCAAAGGTGTACACAAATAAGGTTCTCCAAAAAGAATTTTCAAAACTAAGCTCCCCTTTAGAATCATAAATCCTAATGGGATCCTGAATAAGCAGGAGGCAAAAATCACTGATGACTACTTTCCATTGGGAATTTACCTAATAAGTTCCAAAGTGAAATCAAGGGAAGTAAAGCAGTTCCACAAACAGGATTCAAACTACTTAAATACTGCTCTTTCAGTGTACTTGCACTTAAAAAACAAAAAAAATCTACGTCAGCTAACTGACCATATTGTCGTTCCAATTTTAGTATAGGTGCTGCCGAAGCGAGCATGACTATATTGTCATGAACGTGCTTAAAGAAGTTTTGAGGGAGAATAACCAGAATGAAAAAAAGAAAAACCTAAGCCTGATACAGTGGTGCATGCCTGTATTCCCAGCACTCTGGGTAACACAGCAACTTAGCAGGACTGTCTCAAAAGTTAAAAAAAAAAAGAAAAAGAAAAAAACACTTAAAAAGCACGAGAGAAGAGGCAAATTTAAATGCCTTGTAAGACTGAAAGAGATTAAGAAATAACTCTCCCCTCTCTTCTAAACATTCCAGTTTAAAAAACAAGTTCTGAAGTAAAAAGTTGATGAAAATCATTTTTACAAGGTCTGCAGAAAATTACTGATGAATGAGAAAAATCAAAAGACAAAATAGTATCAGAAATATTTTACTTTTTTAAACTAAAAGTTTTCCAAACATTCTATTAAATAATTCTATGAATAAACATTTTAGTAGTAAGAGAAAAGGTTCCAAGAATGAGGTATCACAGAAGTCTTCATCACCCTTTTTGAACCTTGCTTCTGGCAAACTCCAAGCACTGTACACATTATCCAAAACCATATACTTTCAGGGATCATTCATACTTCTACAGCCACATTTTAATTTAGTCACACTAAATGTTGTCAGTGACTGGCAAATACAGTTTGTTTTGTGACGCTTGTTTAAAACTTACCTCAAAACTAAACAGCAAAATGAAAAACTAAAATTTAAAGGGACATAAATTAATTCTTTACAATATTTTCTATTTATACAGTGACTCTGCTTCAAGAAGGAGCAGTTGTTTTTCTGATGGTAACAAATTTAAGGAAATATAAAATTATATGGCTAGAGATGGCATCTGAAATATACCCTCCAGGAAAGGATTAAGTCTGATCACACTTCACACATAGGTGGCCAGCAACAGTACTGAGAATGTAGCATGTTTCATCTTTATGAACATTATTGAGGTTTTCAAATTTTGAAAATGAAAGATGAACATTGGGCCCCCCGAATGTTAAAGGTGCCATAAGAAAGATCAGCATGTGAGGGGAAGACATCTGTTTTTGAGCAGCAATCTCCAAAAAACACAATTCTCCATTACTGTATTGCATGATTAAAGAATAGAAGGAAGAAAAATCAATTAAACGTATCTGTTCGTCAGGTCAAAATCTCAATTTCATCCAGTAGTGCTACTTCAGTTAAAGCCACTTAAAAAAACCACTGGATGCGGTGGTGCGCACCTGTAATCCCACCAACTCAGGAGGCTGAGGCAGGAGGATCACAAGTTCAAGGTCAGAGTGAGGAACTTAGTAAAATTTTTAAAAGTGCTGGAGATCCAGCTCAGTGGTAAAGTGCTGGCCTAGCTGGTGTTCAATCCCTAGCATACCAAAACCATAAACAAAAACCCACCTGAAACATTTCTAACACAGCAGCCCCTTTTAATGCACAGTAAACAGTCCCACTTACTTTTATACCCCAACAAGTTAACAGAAAACTTAACTTTTACTCCGTACCCTATGAGCAAAGTCAAAAGATAACTGACAACCCTGGCAAAAATATCTGCAAGTCACTTCACAGATGTGAGATCCTATATAACAAGTTCCTACAAATGGATTTTCCCCCATATTGGTGACTTAATCCAGGTGGCAATAGGTTATATCCCCATCCCTGTCTTTATTTTGAGACAGGGTCTCACTAAATTGCCCAGGCTGGCATTGAATGTGTAATGTCCTGCTTTGGCCTCTTGAGAAGCTGGGATTGTAAGGTATATATCGCCACACCCAAAATCCTTTTATAAAATACCAATGCTCCATTATAAAAACAGAAAATGATTAAGCCAAACAGCTCACAGAAAACAAAAACAGAAAAGGAAATCAACTACTCCTGAAACAAATGCAAATTCAATTAAGAAAATTTACCCAAAAAGCCCCACTGAACTGTACCTTGAAATGTGTGAATAATATGATTTGCAAAATATATGATAATAAAGTTAAAAAGAAAAAAAAAATAAGTAAAGTTAAAAAGAAATTAAAAACCAAAACCAGACACTTTCTATAATAGCATGAAGATTAAGAGATGGCAGTATAAACTGGCACAAGCTGTAGAAAGAGCTGACCTATCTAAATTATAAACTTATATAACTGACACAGCAATTCTCCTTTTAAGAAATTATAATACACTTAGATTCACATATGTGGAAAATAATAGTATTCTTCAACTGTAGTATTTAAAACAGCAAGACTGGAGATTAAGTGCCCAATAATAAGGCACCGGTTTAATAAATTATGACTCATATATGTAACAGAATATTATGCTAAATATTCTCTGAGTTCAAGGCCAGTCCGAACTACATAGCAAGACCCTAAAAAAAAAATTCTCTTTATGAAAAGGTTTTTGGTGTTTCCTTTTATTTTGGGTGCTAGGAATCACACTCAGAGCCTTGCAGTTGCTAGGCAAGTGCTCTACCACTGAGCTAAATCCCCAGCCCCGTTTGTTTTGTTTTTTTCAGACAGGGTTTCACTAAATTGCCCATGCTGGCCTTAAACTCACAATCCTACCTCAGCCTTCTGAGTGTTGGGATTAAAGGTGTAGGCCACCAGGACTAGCTATAAGGGAGGTCTTATATACTAGTCTTCAGGACAGAATAATGAATGAAAACTGCAAATAGTATGTTAAAGCAGGTTTCAGACACATAATGTCTCCATAATGTATCTCTGGAAGGATATTCAAGAAACTGATACCATCAGTTGCCTATAGAGAAACTAAGTGATAGGAAGACAAGGATAGAAAGGAGTCTTTTGTATCTTTCAGATTCAGAATCAGCCATGTGTGGTGGCACATACCTGTAATCCTAGCATCTGGGAGGCTGAGGTAGGAGGATCACAAGTGCGAGGCCAGCCTAGGCTACACAGTGAATCCTTGTCTAAAAAAATAAGCAGTAAACTAAAAATTTGGAATTGATTAACTATCATTCTCTATTCCAGAGGAAAATAACAATGGAAAGAGAGAGAAAGAAATCAAATAAAAACTGCAGGCAGCCAGGCAGGCAGGCACAGTGGCATATGCCTGTAAACTCAGCACTCAGGAGGCTGAGGCAAGAGGATCACGGTGAGTTCGAGGCTAGGCTGGGCTACACAGTGAAATTCAAGGCAAGCCTGGACTACATAACTAGACACTGCCTTTAAAAAAAAAAAAGCTATAAAAGCTAATATATATAAAAAAAAGCTAATATAGTTTTTTTTAATTACGAAAATTGTTTCCCCCTGCAAAGGTGAACACCATATATTTCCCAAAAAGCAAAAGAAAGCAGTTGAATGTTAGAAATAGTTTTATGTTGAATACTGGACTCTTAGGAAAATATAACTCTAGCAAATGGGAGGAGGGGGTTCAGCTTTTAGATAACCTAAATTCATACATAACAATCACTGTATTGTGCTATTCTTTAACTTCTGTGGATGCTTGTAGGAGACGGTTAAAATGTATGTTCCTAATCTCTGATCCCCACAATGGCTGTTTTTCTGTTCACAGTTATATTCTTTATCTACTATCAACTTCTTTTGTTAACACTACTGTTAACCTCTGTCTTAATGTACTTAATGTACTTCTATGCTTTTCCATAGAAATGTTCTCCCTCTCCTCTACCATCCCAAAGGACTGAGGTGATCTCTTTTCTACTCTCACATTCATTTTATATCTATTTGCAGTGATGAAGCTCCACTGTGAGATGCTACAGTTACTACCAGCTTGACCCCTAAGTAGACATTTTGCTTTAATTTAGTAAATCGGTGTACCAACCAATGTATGCACCAGACAGTCTCAATGATACACAATTTAAAGGGTATACATAAGAAAAGCAACACTGACTATAATAAATATATACAAGATACTAAGAAAACAAGTCAGCAAGGGTATACAATTTAGGCCAGGAACAGCAGGACAACTTCAGGGGAAGGCAAAGTTAGGAGCTCAAGCTCCCTAATCCTGCTTCTATCCAAAGGCTTTAAACAAGCTATTTAACAACCTGAGCTTCTGTTTGGCATCATGAGGGTAACTAAGGCACACAAGGGAAGACAGACTCCCTACCCTCAAGGCAGTCACTATTCTAAGCAGCTGATTCTAGAAGTGATCTTGGAATCCTCCTCAGCAGAAGCATGCCAATTGGTCATTAGCAACAAGTCTAAGAAATTACAGGTATTGCCCCTTTGAAACAAACACAGGGCCTCGTAGAAGGGAATCTCAAAGCAGAGTGGTCAAAATCACCTGGGAGAATTTTGGGGGAGGGGGGAAATACAGGCCACTCCCAAAAAATTCCAATTGAGTAGATTAGAGGTACCGACTGACAATTTTAAATTTTTATAGAATTTTCCTAGATAACGTCTAATGTTTCAATTTTTTCAAATATCTAATCAATTTTTTAAAAATAAAACTATCAGGTTTCTGACCTTGTTACATTTTTCTGAAGCAAGTACAAATGTAGCCTTTCATCAAAATTTAATCTGGTTGCCCTTAGCAAAAAGCTGCTTCCATTCTGTTAGCTTTTAGAACAGTTTCACACAAGGTCAAATGCACATCTGCATCTGCTTTTAAATTTAACAATGCAGCTTTATGATATGGACCATCTACAAGTGATTGGTTAGGTCTTTTAAAAAGGTACTTTTATTTCATTTTAATATTCAGAAATAACTTTATTGAAACATCCTTTTTTTTTAAAAACAACACTGTTATAATTTCTTTATTACAATGTAACCAGGTAACAAAATCTATATAGACCAGTTTGGTTTTTCCTCCTTCTAGCAAGGAAAAAAACTCCAAAAAAACCTAACACTCCTACTAAATTCCATTTTTTCCCTCTTGAGAAAACTTACTGTGAAACAGTTCACTCAAAATACAATAAGCTGGGCGTGGTGGCACACATCTGTAATCCCAGCACTCAGGAGGCTGAGGCAGCAGGACTGCTACAAATTCGAGACCAGCCTGGGCTACATAGTGAGTTCAAAGACAGCATGAACTATGAGACCCTGTCTCAAAAGAGCCAAAAAAACCCAAACCAAAACAAAACGAAACAAAAAAAAAAAACCACAACACAATAATCACCTAACAATCACTGACCCACCAACCAGCTTTATCAAATCTTAACATTTCACCATATTTATTTTATTTAAAAATTTTTAGTATTACAAATTCAGTTGAAGCCCTCTGCACACTATGCCGCAAGCCTACTTCCCTTTTCTCTAAATTCCAAAACG
This sequence comes from Hystrix cristata, assembly GCA_004026905.1. Lineage (NCBI taxonomy): Eukaryota > Metazoa > Chordata > Mammalia > Rodentia > Hystricidae > Hystrix > Hystrix cristata. The sequence goes on along the minus strand of PVJO010007863.1, from coordinate 2,368 downwards.
ATTATTTATGACTGATGTACCTTATGTTCTTCCTATACATGTGGAGAAAGTGGCTAGGGTCATTATAAACATTACACAATTACCATATTCTTGCTCTTTTCACTCAACATCTTAAGTATTATTCACATCAAAACAAGATTTAATTCAGTCATACCTGTTTATTCTTTCCCTGGGGTATGATCAAAAAGTATGGTGAATGCTCAAAACTTTTTTTTTTTCCTTTTAAATTTGTTAAGTAAAAGTCATTATCACTGGGCTGGGGATTTAGCTCAGTGATTAGAGCGCTTGCCTTGCAAGCACAAGGGCCTGAGTTTGATCCCTGGCACCACAAAAAAAAAAAAAAAAAAAGTCATTATCACTAATCCCTCTCAAAATAACCCCTCCCAACACACTTATCTTACTGTTTTTGCCACTTTCTGAAGCAGTTCAAGAAGTCCTTTATCATGTCTCCTTAGTGCACTGTTGTGGCTATCTCCACTTTCTGAATCAATGCAAAATTTCTAAATTTCACTATCATTTTGACTTTGGGGAAGAGCCAGAAGTCATACGGTGCCAGATATGACTGCAGCGTTCACTGTATTTTTTGTCACACCTTATATAGATGGAAAAGAGAACATCCAGAACTGCTTCACAAAGTTACATAAACATCGGGATATGTTTGAAGCAAGGGGGAGTATGGACAGTGTGTCTTTTATTCAATAAATATTTTAAACATTCAGCATATATTTGATTACCGTATGCGTGCGTGGTGTGACTATAAACTTATCTATTCTTTTTGAAGACAAATATTGTAATCAATGTTTTACTATTAGAAACAACACTGAAATGAACACTCTTACACACCTCCTTCTATCCTGAACAAGACCTTATCTCATTTATAAACCTAAGGAGGTTTGATCAGATTCAGGTTTTTCAGTTTTGGGGTTGTTTTGGTTTGATTTTGTAATATATATCACTTTTCAGGTGTTTGGTATGAACGTTCATGAACAGGCATATAATTCTTTCTGGCATCCATCTCTCTCAGACATTAGAGGCACTGAAGATCATGATGGGTTGCAAAATAAGATTGTAATTCTTCCATGCTTTCATTTGTTAACTGGACTACTGTCCTACCAAGCAACTTCTCTGTTAACACTAGGTTACCAATAATTACTTCAGAAGAAATACTGGCAAGGAAAATAAAGATAAATGTTTCTTTCTTTCTATTGACAGTTTTTGAAATAATGAGTTAGTTCTCTAGTATTGTTTGAAGATGAACAATGAAATTTAAAATTTCTGTTTAGAAATGTAGCTCAATTTTTGTTTAGATATGTAGCATTCTCAAGCCCTGCCTCCCTCGCTCCCTAAAAAAGACAAACTTGCTTAGTACATTTTAATCAATTACATTATTTTTCTTACTAATGCTTAAATTATCTCATGTTGGAGATGACTGCCTTTTCTGGTAAATTCTAAGACCTTCTGACATGACTTTTGTAGTCTTTCTTGCTTTCTGGCACAGTCAAATGGTTCAAGCTTATTTTGTACGATTCGTACTATGGAGCTGTCCCCATTCTAACGGGCCCTATTCCTTTTAAAATGAGATGGTATTTGGAGGCCATAATCTGTCAGAACAAGCTTAAGTACTTTTTAAAAGAATATATAAGTTAAAATATTAGCCAAATCTAGCAATATAAAATGAAAAAAAAAAATCACCATGACCAAGTAAGGCTTATTTCTGACAAGCAAAGGAAAATATAGCATTAGAATATTGAAATGCCATAATTACTTCAGTAGATAATGAAGAAGCACCTTTGTGTGATAAAGGATATCAACCTAAAACCTAAATCACTATACTTAATCAGAATATGTACAACATTTAAAGTTTTAAAAGACAAGGATGACTACTATCACTGCTTTTTTTTAATACTTCTTTTTAATATCTGTAGAGTATAGTAAGAAAATAAAATGTGTAAGGGTGGAAAAGGAAGAGGGAACTGCTACTGTTTGAAGACAACAGTATTTACTATATGGAAACAATGGGATCTACAGAGACTCTTAGATCCAAGTGCAGTAATGTCATAAAGTAAACATATTAAAAAAAAACGATTATATTTCTATGTCTATAACAATTATTAAAAACTTTAAGGATATTATTTGTGGTAGGAACAAGAGCTCTAAAGAACCTACGAATAAATCATCATACCACAAGGACATATGTACCACCATGTTCATAGCAACACAATTTGTAATAGCTAAGTCTTGGAAACAACCTAAATGCCCAACAACCAACGAATGGCTAAAGAAAATGTGGTTTTTCTACACAATGGAGTACTACACTGCCATAAAAAAGGATAAACTAGAGTCATTCATATATAAATGGATGTTTCTT